>CM047805.1:40942830-41185539 GCA_026214975.1 Gentiana macrophylla | reverse complement strand
TCGGATCATTTCTACTATTTCTTTATGTTTATACATATGTTAAATGGCTTTTTATGTTGTCATATATATGTTCTTTTAAAGAACCAATTATGAATTGTTATATGATGCGTCCTTAGTATTAAGCTGTTATAGAGAAACCATGATGGCGATTATAGTTGATGAGATCTCTAATCACTTTAATAAGTTTGATACTTAAATGTCTGCTAGGTGATGTACTATTAAGCGAGGGCATTGATAGTATAAGCAGGACTAACGCGTATTAGATGTCTTCATCTTTAAGCGAGAGATAGATCTCGTCTATCGAAGTGTAGAGACACTTGGAGTGTGCGTGGGCGTGTATTAGAATAAATGTCGTTAAATGACCCACTTACGAGATAAGTGTCTGCTTTATGTGACGGTTGTGTCATTATCCTTTGGACGAGAGTCTTCATGGCATCACGGTGTGGATTGTCATGCTTTGACACTATTGAGGTTTCCGCCCCTTAGCCGCGGGCGATCATGCGGTAGTGATTGGGCATGATATTGAAGCATGCGGAGTATACATGATTGGTGAGTGCCGGGAATCGCGTATCTATGATTGGGATCGAATATCGAAATGACATGCTTATAAGGAATATCTTACTCTCGTGAATCTTTGCAAAGTGGGAGTAAGCGAGTTGCTTCGAGAGAGCATGATATCAGTTATAAGATCTGATGCGTTGATGTTTTGACACTTTCGACTAACATTGTATGGGTATTATTCCAGCGATAGGATTGTAAGTTACCGCGATGGCGTTTCACATGAAAGGTAGTAGTCATTGCATTTGACTCTTCCGATGATTGAAGTCCGCGGTGTGTTATTAGGCGCTATCCACGTGATGAATTAGGCATGAAAGGGCATTTTAAGTAATTTGCACTTTGCGTCTACGGCCAACATATTCGAAGCCTTATCGGGTCACCTGCATAAGAACATCTAGCGGATTAAAATGTGGTTATAGATGATAACCAAATAAGGAAAGTTTATCTCGAGACTATAAAGGTTATAGTGGTAAAAATTAATATGGTGGTATTTATTTATTATGAATAAATAAAATACAAGATATTAATTATATTAATTAAAGAATATTCGAAGCCAATTTATGGCTAAAAGGTGGCCCATAACTTATTAGTGTATAAGATACACTTGGATTGTGCAATTTAATTAATGGTATTACCATATATTAATATTAGATATTAATATTTATAATTATATACATACATCGTGTTGCACATATGATGTGCATGTGCACACTTGTTTCAAAGTATATATTTGTATAGATTTATTTGTGTAATATATATGTGATATATACACATTTGTAAATTGATTTATGGTAATAAAATAAATATAGTCAATATAAGATATTGACAAAATCTTGAAATATTCAATATAAGATATTGACAATATCAATGATTTATTTAATATGAGATATTGTAATAAATGAGATAAATCAATCAATTATATTTTCCTTATTTTATTGGGAAAAGGTTTTCTTCTTTTCTACTCTATTTGGGCGCCACTTCTACTATAAATAAGAGGTGGGTGTCCGTCTTTTGTACATCACAATTTCAAGAACTAATAGTTCTTATGTAAAATAGATAGCATCTTTTGGAGAGTTGGAGAGAGGGAAAAAGGCCGGTCTAGCAACCGAAGTTTTCTAATAGCAATCCATAATGGGATTCGGCGGGGTGTTCGTGTGGACTAGCGGTAGAGGCGAACACTTGGGCGCTCTATGCGGAACTACTCTCCCCAGGCGGTCAAGCGTCGATCTTATAGATCAACCAAGGTAACCACCGTCTACTACTTGTTTGTTTATTGCATAAGCGAAGTCGATCTTGGGTCGATAGGAAATAAATTTTTAATTCCGCTTGCATTCAGCGTGGAATTTCCTAACATTTATTAAGAGAACATCGACTTGAAAACCATGCCACCAATACCTCGAGGGCATGGATGCTTGAGCCATAAGAGTTAAACTGTTTCAACTATATGCTATGTTTTCTCTCATTTACCATGTTAAGCATGGTCATGAGGACAAGGGTGTCTAAAAACAATGCCCTCTGTGTTTAAAAGGTTTGAAAAAGACCTATACTCACCACCCCAATCATTTGTATACATTTGATTTTACGAGAAAATTGAGTTTCAACCAAAGCCTTGAATTGAAGGAAAGCAGTAAAAGTTTCTGATTTAGACTTTAGGGGATAAATCCAAGTGTGTCTAGTGTGGTCATCAACAAAATGAACATAGTATCTATAACCTTCGGCCAGATTTCATAGGAAGCGAGGGCCCCATAGATCAGTATGCACATGATCAAAAGCAGAAGCGACATGAGAAGTAGACACGAGGATGAAGCAGTTATGAGCTTTGCCAAATTGGCAAGATTCACAAAAGATAGATCATTCTTCATTTTTGACATTCACAATTTTCAAAAGCAGTACTTAAAACTTGACTAGAGGGGTGGCCTAATCTCTATGCGGACATTAGGATCGAATATAAATTATTACAACCAAGAGCTTTGTTGGAGACTAAAGCGAGCGAGGAGCAGTTTGTAGTGAAGAGAGGAGGTGCGAGTTGATTTTATGAAGCGGTGATCTTGTAAAGACCATCACAGGAGTTTACCCCTGAGTGCCTTTGTCCTGTGTGCTTGTCCTTGACAACACAAAACAAACCATCAAACTCAATAAGCATAGGATTGTCGGACATTAATTTAGAGACACTAATCAAGTTTTTGTAATCTGTGGGACATGAAGAACATGATTTAGGTGTATAGGACCGATTAGTGAGTGAAGAGTGATGGTGCCAATGTGTGTTATTGCCGGTTTCTCACCATTTCCTACAACTAGAGTGTCATTACCATTGTAGTTTGATTTGATGCTCATATTTCCCGATTTTGCTGATGACATGGTTTGTGGCTCCACTTTATCCAAATACCAAGCATCATCATTTTGCTGTTGAGTAGCAACATAGGCGAGAAATTTGTTAGGTCCTCCATCATTACTATTGCTATTATTGTTACGAGTTGGACCACTGAAAATCTTCCTCAAACCGGTGCCCGACATTCGAGCGCGATATGACCATTTTTGCCATAGACTTGGCATGTCATACCATTTCTACTTCCTTACACCTTGAGACCTACCACCTTTGCCTCTTCCACCTTGAGCCACTTTACCCGGTTCTTTGTTGTTAGATCTTTCACCATTTCTATAACGGTGAGATCTTTGAGCATATGTGGCCAAATGAAGCGGCGACTCGGTTGCATACCACCACGGTAGATATTGCGAGGATTAAACACAGCCATGATCTTTCATGAGTTAATAAGCGAGATTGAACTTGGCCATGTAAGGGATCAATCCTAGAGGTTATGTTTACTATGGCGCCTCGTAATCCTTGTCTAAACCTCACTGAAGCTGCGAGAATCAACTCGATTTTGAGATTGGATACCTGTTTCTTGCCAGACCATCCTTTATAACTCTTCATTTGAGCTAGGTAGTCACTCGTACTCTTGGATCCCTTATCGAGATCTAGTCAAGGCATTCTTATATTCCAACATCACGGGCTTGGTGATTGTTAAATAGGACTTCAATGTAGACCAGATTTCATGGAAGTCTCCGACCCATAATTTCTATAAGCATTTGCTCGGTCATAGAAGCTTAACAACCACCAGATAACAATTGATCCGTAGCAACCCGTTCATCTACGACATGATTAGGAAGAGTAGAGTAAATACCTGTATTTGGTGGTTTGGGTTTGGTTCCAGGAGAAATCCCTCCGAGTTTATGACCTCGGACAATTGGCGAGAATGGTGTATCGCCATAAAAGGTAATTATCGACACGACGTGCATGTATGGCGAGATGACCATGTAAAGGAGATGAGGGTTGTAAAGCGAGCTTGGAGATCACGGTCTGAAAGGAGACACAATTGGTGGAAAGTCGGTGGCACCAAGGTCTTTGGTGGTGAGTAAGAGGATATCACGGAGAGTAAACTACGGTGGAAACATAAACCCGAGATAGGACGGCATCATGAAGATCTGACTCCGGTGATGTAGGAGCACCAGCGGTGGAGGCTCCGGTGGCGATCTTCTTTACAGCGGTCGATTGAATTGGTGGTCTTTGAGCTCATGTTTCGGCCGTTGTTGAAATTCTTGGTGGAATCTTTGAAAACGATGCTCACATCGTCATGGTGTTGCAAGCGGCTCACGATACCAAGTTAATTTTGATAAACTTCTTCATGAAGAAGAAGGAAGAAGACAAGATATGATTTTGGATAAATTCTTGTTGATTCATTCGAATGAAAGCAGAGGTACAAAATAGATTGCCTGCACAAATATCCATGTAACGAGAATCTAGAGGTGGCACCTAACAATGTGCCACATATACACTCTTATAATTTGACACACAGCCACTTTTGCACTTATCATTTTCAAAACAAAATACATGCTATAGTTATTGAATTTAGACATTTTACTGGATTTCCCGTATCTCTTAAAATTATGATGGTTATACTTAGCATTTTGGATGTATATTTTCAGTGCAAAGCACAACAAAAATGACACACAACTAATGTCATAATATAAATCTACATCATTGATGATTATGTATGTGATAGGCCATTTCTAGGTGTCTAAACTCACTGGCGGGAATATCGGGTCAATTGTAGTTTAGGAAGGGCGAGTCGAGGCGAATCCACAAAGATGTAAGGTTAACTACCAAGCTATTGTATTCACTTCGTCAAAGTTAACCAATTGTGTGAAAAGTAAATTGGAAATTAAAATAAGCAAAAATGACTAACGGAATAAAGATTTTAAAAAAAAGGTAGGGAGTTAGTCAAGATAATGCAAGTTCAAGTGATTATCTTCTATAGTTTCATGTGAAAATAGATGGATTGTCCAGTTAGTCAGTCTGCTTGCACGAGAGTGTAATGCTCATAACATTGGGCTATGATAAATGTCAAGTTGTACTCATTAACATTTAGTGGAAATGACTAATCTTCTCAAAAAAAAAAAAAAAAAAAAGTGATATACTAAGAGTTGCATGTTTAATTCTTTTAAAGGCACTTTTACTTGTTGCATTCTTTAATGTTCATAGCATGCTTGTGAAATAGAAACTAGAACTTTGCCATGATCCCAATGAGTGGTTTAGTTTTATTTGATGTATGCTTTTCTTATTGAGCGTTATAGCTCACCCTTACTTTCTCAGATGAGTTGCAGGTATATCTTTAGGTAAGAGGTTATTAGTTGGCATGATGATCCAGTTGACGTCTATTATGATGTGGCGCCAACAGAGCGATGGTATTTGAGAGGATGTTGAATTTGTTGGATTGTTATGCACAAAATACTCAAGAGGTGGCGAATAGAGTATATTGCAACAAAAAAAAAAAAAAAAAAAAAAAAAAATCTCGGGTTTATCAGAATTAAACGTGTCCAAATTCAGTGAAAATAATTGGTAGAAGATCAATTAAATTAAGTTGGTGAACCTAGGACTCATTGTTGATCTCAGGTTTAAGGTTAAGTTAAATAGGTTTGCACAAAAATGATCAGATTTTGTCTTTGTTAACTTTCATGCACAAAATTTAAGTGTTTTGACAGTTATAAAAACTGAGAAAAGAGAACACACGATTTAGGAATTACTCCGTTAATTATTTTAACAAGCTATGAGATAATTCGGAGCGGAGAGAGTAATTAACAAGCTTTTACCACTGTTAACGAGATGAAATAAACTATCTAATTACATACCTGAAATGGATCTAGTTCTTTCAAGGAAAATTCAACATGGTTTAGACAAAGGCGTAGCCAGACGGAGGTGCCAAATTAAAATTTAGATCAGTAATGGCGGATGCGTTTTGAAAATTCTGTCATTGTTTTTTTAAATCACAAAATTAGTCCTTTAAATTGGGTTTTTATTTTATTTTAAATGGTCATACATCTGGGAAAATCTTGGTAGGTAATTTTTAGTAAAATTTATGTCATGTCATCTGAAAATTTCCACCTCATAAATTTTTAAAAACTAAATAAAACTCATTTTCCACGTCACCATTATTTTATTAAAAAAGGGATAATTTTTAAAAAAATATTACAAACATAAAACCATATGAGAAATTACAACGAAAGATCAAAAATATCTGCAATGATGATCTGCAATTGATTATTGTGTGGGCCTGCTCAATCAATCGATATAGGTTAGCGATAATCGATAGTGCAGAATCGTGTTGTATTATATTGTTATGTCTTTTGTTTGCAACCGCTCACATGCATTTTGTTCATATAAATAAATTTTGTTTTATTCCATCCCAGTGGAATAAGGAAAGAAAGTATAAAAACTGAAAATTTAAGTGTTTTGACAGTTATAAAAACTGAAAAAGAAAGTATAATGTCAAAGTATATATTACAAATGGGGATCCTGCTATGTATGGTTGTTTTGATACCCTTATTTTTTTGTTTTTGTGTTTTTTTTTTTTTTTTTTTTTTGAGTGGAGGTCTAATTTGTGTTAAGGACACCAATACAAATGCTTGTATATATTGCTTGATGTAGGCATTTTAATTTATCTGTTTCTCGTGCTCATGATGAGATCTCATGTTCCATTTATTTTCAAGAATAATACTATTTTTGATGATTTTTGAAGGCTACATAGATGACGAAGAAGCTACCTCAGAGGATGGTTTAAAACCGGGGACATATGTTATTTTGACGAAGAAAGATTCCTTTTTCTATGTTAATTGACAGGATAAAAGAATTAATCAAGTACAAGGGGGGATACCAGGTTTGTGCCAAACTCCATGTCCTTTTGAGTTTTGACATCTTGTTATGAGCGTAGAGATGGTTTGTGCCAAACTCCATGTTTTTTTTGAGTTTTGACAGCTTGTTTTGAACTTAAAGATGATGAGTCCTCTGATTAAATCTTTTCAGCATATATATATAAACCATTCATTTAGCAAAATCATGTTAATATCAGATGTGGCTTTTGTATTGAGTTGCACCAGCGAATTGAAGTACTTATTGATATCTCATATACACATCGATGATGCATCTGTGGTTCTGTAAGTCGGCTTTCATAATCGATTGTAAGGAAAGAGGTGCAGCAACCTTCGGAAAAGATCTACTGGCTGGCAGCATCCTTATCAAGTCTCCATGTATTCTTCTAAACAACAAGGCTTTAATTCCATGGCTATAGCAGACTTCAAAGATTCCCCCCACCATTAATTAAACTGTCATTAATTTCCATTGTGTGGCGCATGTGAGGATGAAGCAACTTGTAGACCGGGTGCATACAGCTAAAGCTTCACGTGAGTAGCAATGATATAAGGTTCCAAGCGTGCACGAGTCCTCAACTTTGAAATTATCATCAATTTGCAATTGTCAGCGAAAAGAATCGGATGAAGACCCAAGACAAGAATCAAATGAGAGCAAGATAAGGCGCAGGCATGATGAAAACTTGAAGAAGTCGGAGAACGTCATTATTAATACAAGAATCAAGCGAAAGCAAAACGGTGGCGAAAGAGTCAGTTGTTTTCAATGACCTACATAATCAAAAAAGCTTAGGTCAAGAAAACTCACATACTAACTCTACAATGGATGCAGCCCATATCGATGTTGAAGCGGTGGCGGTTGTTTTCTTGAAATGACCGGTCGATATAAGCGGGGAATTGGGTTCGGCGGATAAACCACGGCCAAGAAATGCCGACCCGGTGAAAGAATTCCTTTCCGTCATCTTTAGTTCACCTCGATGGTGCTAATAACCGTTTGACGTTTTCATTTGTACAACTTTCCGATTGTTTATACATTGGGTCGATAGTTTTGCTTGGTTTTACAAAGTATCTACATGATTTTACCTTTTCACCACCCCTATGACTATCTTACTATTTGTTTTTATAATTGTTGGATCCCGGTGCTGTCGTTATTCATTATAGTCCTCCGGCAGATAGGGAACTTTGTTGGTGGAGGACTATATAACAATTATAAAACAAATAGCAAGATAGTCATATAGAAATGATGAAAGGTAAAATCATGTAGATACTGTAAACAGCAAACGATGATCTAACAATCGGGAAAGGACTACAAATGAAAGCGTCAAGCGGTTATTAGCACCATCGCATAGAAATATCTTGAGTAGAGTCAAATTAAAGATGACAAAAAGGAATTCTTTCACCGAAGTCGGCCTTTCTTGGCGTGTTCATCCACGGAACCCAATTCCCGGTCTACTGACCGGTCTTTTCAAGAACACGACCGTCACCGGCTTCAACATCAAAAGTAGACCACCCTTGCGATATCCATGATTCAAGTATAACTTATTCAAAAGTAAAGATCATAATACACAAAACCCACTTTATTGGGTATAATATTTGATGCAATCCAAACGACATCAACTCCTTGATGATTGCAGATTGCAGTAGTTTACTTCAATAAAAGGTGAGGTGTCACAACTGAAAGGTCTCACTGGATTCCCCTAAAAAAAATGATTCACATTGGATCAAAATAAAAGTCACCTGCAACATACAAAGGAAGAAACAGATTGGCGCTCAGCAGCAACCATGCCCAACTTGCTAACGATTTAAGCACGACAAAATTACGTTGGATCAAAATATGGAACAAAAATCACCTCATGCTGGCATCAAACACACACCAAATATTTCACGGCGGCGGAACAGAGACTTCGACGGCGGCGGTTTTGAGGCTTCGTCTATAGAGAGATGGAGGATTGGATGCATCGATTCAAACATCGTGCTTGCATTAGAGTCATTGCGGGGGTATTTCACGGCGACGGCGGACTAACGTCGGCAAGAGGACAAATTAACGCCGGGTAGAAGAAGGTGGAGCAAGCAGGGGACACGACGGAGCTTTTGGGTTTAGTTGATTAAGGGGTTTCAAAAAATGTTTTTGAGGAAAATGATTTTAAATTGCCAACAAGGCACTGACCAAACGGTATTTCTTGTAGTACGTTAATCCAGGAAGTTTTGGTTCGAAGTGCCGATATGGTTGTTAATCAGAAAGTTTTGGATTTGAGTGCGATGGGGACGATGTGTGTGCGTGTGTCAAAAAACTGATTTTAAATTGGTAATATTTTTTAACAATTATCCTTTTTAATAAAATAATGGTGGCGTGGAAAATAAGTTTTATTTAGTTTTTTTCCGATGACATGGCATAAAGTTTAGCCGAAAAATTAGCTCAATCGGTATTTTTTACGGTGTGTGTAGGACCATTTTGAAGAAAAAAAAACCCATTTAAGGGACTAATTTTGTAACGAAAAAAAAAAATCGGGATAGAAATTGCAAAACGTGTCTAATTACAGAATGAAATTCTGAATTTGGCGCGTAGAGACATAGGGTGGTGAGTCAATTCTTGAGTTGTTATATTTGGTACATCAAAAAACATAAATATTCTTGGTACACCAAAAATCCTTTAAAAAACTTATATTTTCGATCCAGCGTAGTCAGTTATCTTCTGCCCACCCGACCATATACTGAGATAGTCCATGAGCGGCTTGAAGATAAATTTTTGGCTCTGTCTTTGGGTTTAGATTGTTTACAACTCAGAAAGCACTACACAATACACATCATCTATCACTAATTCAATCTTACATAAATCACTTACACTCAGGTATCAAACAAGAGCACACACCATACCACACATGTCACAATTAGACCACTATCCACGCGAGTTTAACTGTCTTAACACAAGCTCAAGTTAGACACTTGGTACAAAAAAATCGAGGATAGAAATTATAAGCGTGTCCAATTCAGGAACGAAATTTGCAATTTGGCGCGTAGAGGAGCTTAGGGTGAACTAGTCCACCCAGTTGTTATATTTAGTACATCAAAAAACATAAATATTCTTGGTACACTAAAAATCCTTTAAAAAAACTTATATATTTGATCCAACGTAGTCAGTTATCTTACACGCCTTACCCGACCATATCTGAGATAGTCCATGAGCCTACCCAAAGATAAATTTTTGGCTCTGTCTTTGGGTTTAGATTGTTTACAACTCAGAGAAGCACTACACAATACACATCATCTATCACTAATTCAATCTTACATAAATCACTTACACTCAGTATCAAACAAAAGCACACACCATACCACACATGTCACAATTAGACCACTATCCACGCAGGTTTAACTGTCTTAACACAAGCTCAAGTTAGACACTTGGTACAAAAAAATCAGGATAGAAATTGCAAAACGTATCCAATTACAGGACGAAATTTGCAATTTGGCCCACATAGAGGGCTTAGGGTGGCTTAGTCCACCCAGTTGTTATATTTGGTACATCAAAAAACATAAATATTCTTGGTACACCAAAAATCCTTTAAAAAAACTTATATATTTGATCCAACATAGTCGGTTATCTTACCGCTTCACCCGACCATATCTGAGATAGTCCATGAGCCTACCCAAAGATAAATTTTTGGCTCTGTCTTTGGGTTTAGATTGTTTACAACTTTCGGAGAAGCACTACAATACACATCATCTATCAATAATTCAATCTTACATAAATCACTTACACTCATTATCAAACAAAAGCACACACCATACCACACATGTCATAATTAGACCACTATCCACGCAGTTTAAAGCTGTCTTAACACAAGCTCAGAGTTAGACACTTTCGGGTACCTGATTTAACTATAACTAAAGCATAGATACACAATACAATTACTAAAAGCTCGAAGCGTCTAAAGTCACCACGGCTTTACCAAACCGGTAACTACTAGGGATGAGTGTCGAAAAACACCAAAAGGGTTCTAAATCACAAACCTTCACACCACACATAACTTTCCATAAACTATGAGACACTTAGCACGAACTTACAAGATCTGGAACCATTTCACAACCAAAGGGTGTAATGCCCGTTCGGATACCGTCCTTACCGGAAAAAAGCGTTAAACGCGTATAATATCAAATAAATTCAATATTATCGTAAACCTCTACTACCGTATCGAGTTTAGCAAATGGAAGCCAAAGACTACGGCGAAAATCATAATGCTACTAAGAATATATTACAAAAATTCTAAAGATGGAAAGGGTAGCTTACAACAGCGAAGCGTCTTGCAAAATCGATGTCAAAGGAAAACAAACCGAAACCTTACAACATGTCTTGAAATTATAATACAACGTAACTAGTACAACATTGATAACATAAAGAAATATGGAAAACATCGTCAAGGCATCATCATCATCACATATCAAACTCCTCATCGAGTTCGGGATCAATTTGTTCATCTTACTCACCCCACAATGCATACAAAACAAACATGCAAATGAGGTGAGTACATAGAGTACTAGCAAAGAGGAAGAAGCTAATGCATAATTAAGTTCTATAATAGAAAGGTTTACATTATTATTATTAGATTATCTTTATAAGACCGACTCAAACTCGAGGGTTCACTTCATGCTCATCAACATATCGTGACTATTGGTTTAAAGCTTAACTTATCTTTGTTACATCGGTATTCAATGGCACTACGCATGGTGTATATCCACCACGAGATATACTTGCCGACTAATAGTGGGTTACACCGATAGTCCCGGTTTCCCCGGTATGCATACATGTTCGGAGAAGTCCTCCACCACTCGGCCGTTTAGAGGCCAACAGTGTTGTTCACCTTGAGAATGCCCACACATCGCCGATTTAAATATGTGCCTTACCAAGAATGACATGACGTTTAATCTTTTAACTACACAAGTATGTTTGTTATTAATTGTTAACTAGCCACCTAAGTGTTTTCAAAGAAGGCTCCTCACAACTACTACTCTCTCACTCAGCCCTACTACACACGGACAAGGTCTAGAAATTACACGACATTGATGAATACTAGTTCATCAAAGCACAAGCCAATCATACTCTTCCGGCGGTCCCCGACTTCTTCTCTCATGAAGAATTCATTCGATGCGGAACTAAATGCATAAGAAGCTTAATCAAGGCTTGTTCATGTTCAATTAATGTTATTAGATCAGAAATAACAAGCCAGAAACCGGATTCGGGGCTCAAAATAAGCTAGACACCAAAAACTAGCCCAATGCTCGCGCATTGAGCTTCCTGAACCATTCAGGATGCCTAATGCTCGTTGCTCGCTATTGCTCGCGCATTCGACTACGACCCGTTCAGGATACCTAATGCTCGTGAATGCTGCCAATCTTGAGCACAATTGCCCGATACATGTTTTCCCACTTTACGGTCCGTAATGCACACACATAACCCCTAATGCGCGCGCGTTACCCCCAAACCGCCTAAACAACGGTTTTACGCCTTTGTTATGAGTTCCAACCCAATCCCAACATGATTAACATCAAAATACTCAAGCCAAAGCAATGATATAACAAAGTTATAAACATGCTATAACATATCTAAGCACATCAACAACATCTAGACATGATTTATAACAACAAAAAAACTCTAAAACTTAACCTTAACATCATTAAACCTAATTACACATTAGGAAGAGCCTCTTACCCTAAACACAATAAAAACCGATCCAAAACCTTCAAGAAAGCTGCAGATTTCTTCTACCAACCTTAACCAAAACCTATATTGATCAACAATTAAACCACGATTAATTATGACTAAGGTTTCTAGACATTAGAACTACGAAGTAACCAAGCGAAGCCTTGAAGCGTGATCAAAATGAGAGAAACCAAAACAAGGGCTAAAGCGTTACCTTTCCAAAACTCCAACTTTTATGTGTCAAAATGAATCCACTTCTATGACTCGATACTTCAATCCTTTACGAAACCATTGAGGAACTTTTGAGAAATTGAAAGAAGTCTCATTTGCTTTTTGTTTCTTTTCTTTTTTCTCTGATGTCCACACATCGAACTCTGGAGGAGATTCAAGTCTTGACAAGAAATGGGAAGTTTTAATCCCAAATAAAACCTCCCACTCATAATTTAAATTATAATTAATTTCATTAACTCCCCATTAACTCCATAAATTCCTTGAATATTAATTTCCCGAACTAATATTTCTTTTATCAAAACACTTTAATCTATAAATAACAAATATAATATTACTGTTTTTCACAAAAAGACACGTCTACCACTTTTTTGAAAAGTCGGGATATTATAAAGGGAAGCTTGATTCGACCGTTTTGGCGCGTGCAAGGTGAGGCAGAATCAGGCGGGAGGATCGAGAGACTTTTAGTGCGTGCCAAAGTGAAGCCTGAACCAAGCAAATTGTACCGAGATTTTTAGCGTGCGCGAAGTGGCTCGGCGCTCGCCAAAGTGAACAAAGGTTACGCAGGTCTCGAAGTGCTTGGCCCAGCGCCAAAGCCATGTTTTGCGATTTTGGGTTTCTAAGGCCCTGAATTGTGTTTTGATTGTTGTTTCTTGATGATTAAACCTTAAATAAACTTGAAAAAGCCATGAATAAGATTCCGATGCGTTTCGTTCCGACACCGAATGGATTCTTCCTAAGAGTTGAAGTTCGGGACCATTAGAAGATCATGAAAGGCCTTTTGCTTGATGGATTAGTATCCATCCATGTCTGTGTATTTTTGAGGTCTTGTTAATGTCTAGTTGTCTAAATGAGGGAGTAGAAGTGTAAGTGAGCCTTTTTCATGAAAAAACTTAGGTGGCTAGTTAACAACTAATAATATACATACTTGTGTAGTTAAAAGCCTAAACATCAAGGTTCTTGGTAAGGCACAAGACAATATCGCAATGTGCAGTGTGGTAAGTATAAAGTGAATATCTTTTTGGGATTTGAAGGGCACCGAGAAGTGGAGGCGGGGCCGGCCTGGCATTTTGGGCTAAGGCCAAGTCGCGAATTAGGCATTTTAGTTCGAAGTTACATACTTATCAATTCGTATTAGGCCAAGTAAATTTTTCTTGGGCCTTTATCGATCAGTAAATTTTTGGGCCTTTATATTAGGTTGGATCGGATTGCATATACACGGAATTTTTTTCTTTTATCAAAACATGTAATGTTGAAATGCCGGCACCGTTGGACCTAAGACCACCGCCTCCTCCACCTTCAGTGGGCCGGCCCGAAGTGGAGGGACTTTGCGAACACACACACTATCGGGACTAGCCCGTGGTTACTAGTGTAGCACCACTTAGTAGGTGTCAACCAGATGCTTAGTGGTGACGTTATCATGCATAAGCGCCTTGAATACTTGGTGTAACAAAGATAAGCTAAGTTAGAAACAAAGTAGGATTACCACGACATGTTGATGAGTATGAAGTGAAGCCTAGAGTTTGAGTCGTGTTAATAAAGACAACCCTTAATAATAATAAAATGTTCACCTTTAGTTATATATCATAATTGTTCAATAGCTTCTACCTTTTACGAAATGCGTTTATACTTATCTCTTTTGCATGTTTGTTTGTTGCTTTGTATGAGAAGTTATGCAGAGTTGAGCGGATGTTGGGGATGCATATGGCGATGATGACATTTGTGTCTATGATGCTATGTTAAGATAGAGTTTCATATGTTTTCTTTTAAACTATGTTGTATCATTACTCACGTTGTTTCATTTCAAGACATTGTTGTATTTATAGTTTAAGACTTGTAGTAGTTTGAGATACTTGTTGTAAAGATATCGTACTTTCTAAGTTTGTATTACGTTGTTGTAAGATAACTTTTCTATCGTAATTTAGTGGGGATGGCACTTTATTCTATTAGCATTTATGATCTCACCCAAGTCTCTTTAGCTTCCGTTTTGTTAACTCGTCTGACGGCGTAGAGGCTTACGTATAATATTGAATTTATTTAATGTTATACGTATCGATTTAACGTTATTTTCCGGATAAAGACTTCGGTATCCGAAAGCGGGGCGTTACATCAAGTCCTTTTAATATTTTGAGAATACATATTCCAAAAAAGACATAAATTTTCTTTAGATCATAAAAAAATTATGAAGCACATGGAACATAATCATCCCTTAATCAACCGTAAGTACAGTCATCATCATCAGGGCATTGAATCATATATACAATATAAGAGAAAACATTACGGGAATCAATAATTCTTCAGCCAAAGAGAATTAAATGGCTTTATCAATCAATCCATATTTAACAATCGTAACTATCACCTATCAGTGGGCCACGAACCTAATTTTTGAAAGATTCATTGTTCTTGAACTACAACCTTTCATGTGAAAGCGAGTTATCGTATAAATACTACATTTCGTATAATCAATATCCACATAGTCGTTATTCGAACATCAGAAACAATGATTGTTCCTTATATTATAAAATATACTATCCTCGCGAAGTGAACACTTCACCCCCATATTGCAAAGATTACGAAAATAAAAATTCATTTATAACATGACCATGTCCGGAAAGTCATCCCTATCAAGAGGAAACATAAATCCTAAGTGACGATGACGGATCGAGTCACCTTAATAATCCGGCCCTTGATTGAATCTAGTGATGAATATCCCAAAACCCTAATGCCTAAAGAATGAGATGAGGTTGTTTTGTGATTGCGGCTGAGTCTAAGAATTTATCTTAGATTGCCTACGTATCCTGTTATGTTCCAGGAATCAAGTCTTACGTAGTTTACGGAGTGTGGTATTTATAATGACAACACATACCACAACCCTAATACTAGGTCGGTTCGAGTTATTGTCATAATTACCCTCGATGGGCGTAACCCTTGCCCAAGTTATCACTGCACTGTTAATGGGCCTGGGCAGCTAGTGCGGACTCTGTCCTTGATGTCGATATTACCGACCTGCGGTACTCGACCCCAGGACTTGTGGTCTACCTTTGCTCGATTGTCGATCGTCGTAGCCTCGAGTCTTGGCATTGACATGAGTACCTTGGTGCTTATCCATAACGTTATTTTAGGACCAATCGATAGACGACACGTGGAGGGGTGGAACCCTGTATCGTCATAAGCCCCCCAGACTTGAGAGAGGAGACCCCCGTTGTCCGAGGTCGAGTCTGCCATCTGAATCGTCTCCGAGTTGGGTCATCATTTGGGTGGGAAAAAGCCCGCCACTTGCAACCCTAATTGCCTGTAGCTACGTGGCGTGATGTCAGAGCACACAACACTTCGTATTCCACAAATCATAACGCGTCATTGCCTTGATTCTCGCGATTCCCAGGGGGTTATAAATCCCAATCATTCACGTCTTTTCAAATCATTTGGAGATCTTGGCTAGCATAAAAGTAGAGAGAGAGATAGAAGTTGAAGCAGAGCTATTTCGTCAATTCATTAGCAAACACTCCAAAAACCAAGTAAGCACTTCATCTGTGTTCTTCATCTTTTTCTTTGCACTTATCCATGTCAAGTAGTGCCACTGAATCGGATAGGGGTAGTGAAACGTCTTCCCGTAGCCAAACTCCGGCGCATGTTTCTTCTGATCATCTTCTCCGGCAAGATTCCGGCAAAGCAGCGGACACCTCTCCTTCTGTTCCTAACCAACCCAAGAAGTTAGTAACTAGGATGGATGGGAAGGGTCCTAAAGGGTGTCTCAGTGCTCTTTCCCCTGGAGATATTACTGGACTCTGCAGAGGGGTTCTGTACTCAATGTTAGGAAATCTACGCGAACGCAGTTGCGAATTCAAAATTTATTTCCTATCGACCCAGATCGACTTCGTTTAAGCAATAAACAAATAAGCTAGTAGGCGGTGGTTACCTTGGTTGATCTAAAATATCGGCGCTTGACCGTCTAAGGAGAGTAGTTCTGCATAGAGCCGCCCAAGTGTTCGGCCTCTACCGCTAGTCCACACGAACAACCCGCCGGAATCCCATCATGGATTGCTATTGGAAAACTCCGATTGCTAGACCGGCCCTTTTCCCCTCTCTCCAACTCTCTATACGATGCTCTTTATTTTACACAAGAACTATTAGTTCTTGGAATTGTGTTGTACAAAAAAGCTTGACACCCACCTCTTATTTATAGTAGAAGTGGCGCCCCTACTAGGTGTGAAGGAGAAGAAAACATTTTCCCAGTAAAATAAGGAAAATATAATTGATTGATTTATCTCATTTATTATAATATCTTATATTAAATAAATCTAGGATATTGTCAATATCTTATATTGAATATTTCCAAGATATTGTCAATATCTTAAATTGACAATATTTATCTTATTACCATAAATCAATTTACACATGTGTATATATCACAAATATATATTACACATATAAATCTATATATATATATATATTTCTTGAAAACAAATGTGCACAAGCACAATCCAAGTGCAAGTCACACATGTGACTATATATATTTATATATTAATATCTTATATTAATATATGGTAATCACATTAATTAAATTGCACAATCAAATGCAATGACTACTACTTTTCATGTGAAACAATTTACAGTGTAACTTACAATCCTATCATTGTAATAATATCCATATGGTCGTTAGTCGAGTGTCGAAACATCAACGACCGTATCTTATAATCTAGATATCATGCTCTCTCGAAGTAACTCATTTACTCCCACTTTGCAAAGATTCACGAGTAAAACATTCCTTATAAGAAGGCTATTTCGGATATTCGATCCCAATCATAAGATCACGCAATTCCCGGACGACCAATCATGTATATTCCGCGTGCTTGATATCACACCCAATCACTACCGCATGATCGCCCCATGGCTGAGAAACCTCAATAGTGTCAAAGCATGACAATCCACACCGTGATGCAATGAAGACTCGGTTTAAGGATAATTACACAACCGCCACATAGTGTGACACTTATCCGTGTAAGTGGAGTCGATCCTAACGTATGCATTCTCTAATATACGTCCACGTCATGATCCACGTGTCTCTACACTTCGATAGGCGAGATTTATCCACGCCTAAAGGCAGAAGACATCTAATACGTGCTAGCTTTGTTCATACTATCAATGCCTGTTTGATAGTACATCGACCTAGAGACATTTAAGTATCAAACTTATTAAAGTGATTAGAGATCTCATCAACCATAATCGCCTATCATGGTTTCTCATCACAGTTAATACTAAGGGCGTTATCATATAAAAATTCATAATTGGTTCTTTAAAAGAACATATATATGATAACGAAAAGTCATTTAATATATGTATAAACATAAAGAAATAGTAGAAATGATCCGACCGGTCGGATCCGTCCAACCCGATTGGGTTTAGACCTTATTTCAACAATTTTCCACTTGGCCTAAAACCAATCACTAGCACACACAAGACCAAGTTGAAACACAAGAGTCTCATGCAATACTCGCAACCAACCCTAGCCGTGAACGGATCACTATCCGTGGGGACTCAGACTATCTTCATACCATGCTCCAAATGACCAAGTCAAAGGAACCGCCTCAACACACACATGAATCTCTGACGAGACCCTGGTCTTTGCTTCAAGCAATGAATCCACTTACTATATCAGCTATATAGAAAAGGTGGAAGAACACGCACAAGGTTCATGAATGAACATTCTAGATCCATGTATCTTCCTGCTCTTGCACCTCTAAGGCACTACTGTGTTTTGGCTAAGTTGTAGAGTTTACAGTGACCCATAGGCTACAACATTTCTAGCTCACTGTATCACTTAAACAAAGTGATCACAAACCCAGACAGTAGCTCCCACTTGCCTTCATAAGACTCAGGATATACGTCTATATAACTATATTTATCTAATTCCAAGTTTCGATAAATTAGGAACCCATCGTTAACTTGTTTAAGGATATTCTCGACATTCACCATATTTACTTTCATACTTGCACATGACCATTCATGGACTATGAACATCTGTCATTACTCTTATGATGGTTCCTAACGCAGTAGCAAAGGAAACCTTCCATAAGCATCATCTTTCACCTCTTCTTTAGGACCAACGTCCTAACACACATAGATCTTGAGAATACCGGCTAGCAGTATCCTCTGTCGCGATCTATGTTAAACTCTTTTAGCATCACATCTATATAGGAAAAGTGTAATCTAACAGCAGTTAAATCTATCGCTATAGATTCCAATTTCTAAAAATAAGAACTGCCAATCCAAGTGCTTTCGTAAAGACCTTGAACTACCAAACATTAATTGACCGTGACATGGGGTGATGATCCGAGAGAGATATCTAATACCTTACTCAAAAATCGTAACACACTCCCACTATCCATCTTACGCATTGGGCATATTCTTCTTTTGACTAAATCAAACTCCTTTGATTATCAAACAAAGAAATCGTCTAGAGAAACTTGTTTGAGTCCATAAATGGATCTCATGGGCTTACATATCATGTTATTGTCTATGAACATTGATCTGCATGCGCCCACGCGTCTTCAACACTATCATATAGTCATGATCACGAAGTTATAACAAGCATAGTCCCGAATAGAACTAGGCTCGACCTTACAGAGGACATTCCTTACAGGTAAGGCAATTTGGGTTCACAACTTGGTTGTCATCGATGGAACCTAATTCGGATATTATGGCTCCTGGCCATATCTCTCAATCTTGCCTTTCAAACATTCTTTCATAAGTCGTGAGATATTCATTCTTCAAGATGAACTTACTAGTAGCCTTTTAGGGCTTGAGGTCATCCACAGACTTAGAAATTTTGTGTGCACCGAGCGGTTTCTACACCTCATCGCTATGTGGCGTGCTGCTAACGTTCCTATGGTTGAATATCTCCTTGTCGTTCTCAAACTACCTTTGAGATCTAAACCTACTCAGCTTGTTTCTTTTGGAAGAAACACTTCCTCTAGAAGACAGACATGTTTGGAGACAAACATTTTTCTCCATGGACAAGTAAATAATATCTAGCGTGCTAGCTAAGACATTCCACAAAGTTGCATATGGCGTATTCGGCTCCAAGCCTTTACGACTCTTGCTATGACAACTTCAAATTATCGGTTAAGATAGATTCGACATTATCCCCTTCCATATCTAATATGGAATTTATTCAACATTTATTCTTTGGAACTCGGTTAAGTATAAGGCACTATCCCGAAGCGAGTAAGGGATACTTCGCATGGCTTGCGTCACACCTTTATCATATAAAGTGTTGTTTCCATTTGGGAACACAATCTAATTGCGTATCCCAAAGATGGTATCCTTCAAGGAGAATCTTATTCCTTTCCAGACGACTTACTTCAAATACCGCTTGGTATTAATTACTTCAAGCCAATCGAAGATTAATTCTAAGTAGCTCATCAATCTCATATTCGTACTAGCTCGAACTTTTCGGGCTTTCAATTATGCACTTCATCGAGTACACTTGACTATTTCTAAAAATAGTCGTAGAGACTAACAAACAATTATTTGTGGCATTAATTGTCACAAGCCAACAAACATCGGTATGTTCGGGCTTTAGACAATTTTTCTAGATTTTCAACCTTTTTCATAAAAGGGTATTTTAGTCATCTTTAGATAATATACGTATTTCCCACATGATTCATAATCATATGGTTCAACATCATCAGAATGACGTTTAATTACACGCTTCCCTTCCAGAGAGACTATGTCTAGAACAACCACAAATATTAAGGATAACAGCCATACAAATATTTTGTTGAGATCTCATCACATATATCAACTATATAGTGACATCAATCTAGTATGTTAGATTCATTGACCTTCCAACTTTATCGGAATAACATTTATTCTTTACAATTGAATATGTCTACTAAATCCTAACAAATAATTGAAAGTATGTTCTTCATAAGAACTGGAACATAATAACATTTATTTAGTTCCCTTATCAGTTTATTAGATCCAGAATTTGGTAAGTGTTACAACGTTTGCTTCACCTTCCATATCTATATTAACCTTTCTAATTTAATCACACTTGTAAGATATCATATATCAAAGAGTTGACTTGAACTTAGACAGGTTTATCTCAACACACTTGCCTAGAATAGAGACTTCAATAAGCTCTTTATTTAAGCACATGCCACTAACTTTCCTTTCAATCCTCTAAGCACTTGTAAATATTTCTTAGTGTAATCTTCATAAGACTTAAGAAGGATCACAAGAGCTATGTCTTTATTTCATTTCATAAAGAAAATCTAAAGTTTATTAAATAGTTTATTTAACATTTGAATCATATTCAAAACATTGACTATTTAATTAACCTTTAAGCAATGATAAATTAAGTCGATACTTAAATCTTACAATTTTGAAAACAGACCTTTCCAAAATTTGGTCTAGTCATTCTTATCCAACGTTTGAATAATTTGTCATCGTATTATCGAATGATTATATTGGATTGTATCCAATAACACGAGCTTCGCTTTTCTTTAATAATTAAAGTATTGTATCAACTGCATCAAATATGTAGTCTCCTTGTCTCTAACTCACGATGGCGTTCTGATGAAGCCAACTCGACCGCGGTGCCGAGTCGGTTGTACTATAAATGGCGAGCAAGGTCGTATCCCACGGGAATCAGTTAGAAATATCGAGTTGGACCCGTTCTGAGTTCGAGGCCAACACAAGTGCGGTACATAAAATTCTAAGGCGGTGATTTGTCGGATCACCGGTTCTACTACAATGATGTACAAAACAAAGGGTTAAAATTATAATAAAAAAGAAAGAGATAAGCGGAGCTATGATCCAATCGACTACTATCGAGCCCTAATTCGTAACCGGAAGTGATTTCAATATACTCTAATGTTCTTGTCATTGTTAAAGGATGTCGTCTCCTATTTCTGAAACTAAGCGCCAATTTCAACAACCCAGTTTCCTATGTCGAATTCAACAGTCTGCTGACCGGATTTAACTGACTCAACACGGTCTACACTCTATGAGACGCTCGTTAACAACGATATAAACCTCACACACGAAACATAATCTGAACAACTCGATCGGTTTCTGGGGTGATCCTAGAACCTCTTTTCCCGTACCTACTCGCAAAATACATTTATAAAGGCGATCGTGTGACCACGATTATTGAGTGATCATTTCAACAAAAGTCATTAAGAATAAGTTCTAGAACGTTAACAACACGAGAATCTAACAATCAACACATCAAAATCATTCCAATCACAAGCTAGGGTTTCGATTTCACGATTTATCTCATAACTCGACTATCGGTAAATTAACTACTCTTTAATCTAAGAACACGACAAGAAATCATTGAAGAACATAAGCATACATCAATAGGAAGATAAAGATGGTACCTTTATTGACAATAAAGCCAGAATATCCAACAAGAAGAAAGCCAAAAGAAATATACAAAGCAACTCCGGAAATCCGAAATTAACAACGATCCAAGCTTAATTGTAAAAGAAAGATGTTAAAGCTAGCTTCTAATCTAATTTAATGGTGACGGGAAGATGAAAATGTGTATTTACAGGGTTTGGGGTCGAAGGAGATGAATCTTATGAGAAAATCCACTAAAAAAAACTTTTTATAGTGGCTGGTGTCGGTCCGTAGGCCGCGGCCGGTGATTCATAGGCCATGGCCTATGACAGACAGCAGGATTCTTCAACTCTCAGCATCTTATAGGCCGTGGCCTATAGTTTATGGGCGACGGCCTATGAACAGAGTCAATTGGGACACTCTTTTCAGTAAATTGGCCATAACTTTGAGTGTAGACCTCCAAATTAAGTGATTCAAAATGCGTTGGAAAGCTAATGAAATTGTCTACAACTTCCATGAAGATGACCAGCCCATAAAGTGCCTCTAAATTGGATCAAAATGCAGATGATTGGAAGCCAAGGTTGTAGTACCAATGAATTCGATCCGTTTGAACATTTATGCTTCGGGCACGCGTCCCAATCCACGTATCTCGCATTCCGGTAATCTCGGACAACTAAGTCCTGCACAATATCACAACAAATACCACACATAATCCTACGAGGACACTAGGGTGGTGACCGAGAATATAATAAATACACCAAAAGATCGAGAATCCCGGATTATATGTCCGGATCTAAGTAAACATCAAAACGATTGCAATATGTGTCAAAACCAAACCAAATGCTCCGAATTACGTAAAAGCGAGTCTAAGCGGGGTATAAAAGGCGTAGAAAAGCAGTCGAGTTGACTCTCATCAACTACCCCTACTTAGCGTTTGCTCGCTCTCGAGCAAAAATAAGCGATCCAAAAGAAAGATGGAGTCAACATTGTCATTACACATCTAGTCTATAGTATTGAAATGATAAAACACAAGTAATTGATATAAATGAATAAAACTCGAGCTCTACCTTGTAATGAGAAAAGAATGTGTGTGTGTGTATAGCTTCTTCGACATTAATCACCTAAGACCGGTTTAGATTATAGATGTCTACATACCAGGGTTACACCATAGGCTTATACGTCATAAACATCTCCACTAATCGAGGTCTACCATCGCCTAGTACGGTCGGAGTAGGACTTGTGCGGTTATATCGTTTAGGCTTAGGTTAGGACTACGAAAAGATATTTACGATAAAAATAGAAAGAGAAGGTGCAAGCGAGCTTTAACTAAGAAAAAAAAATATATATGAAACTCGGTTTCAAACGCCTCCAACTCTCCAACTATAAAAACAATCTCGATATCCAAATAAACCCCAACTCCAACTCTAAACAACAATAACTTGGTCCATTATTTTCTGGACACTTTCTAAAAATAAAAACACATACTATAAACATATATACACTCTTTTTTTTCAATTTTTTTTTTCTTCTTCTTCTTCTTTCTTTTTTTTCACTTTTTTTCATTTTTTCTTATATTTTTTCCAAACTATATACCTGTATGTATAAAACTATACACATCAAAATTCCGAACAAAGTCGAACCAACACAACGACACACTCTCATATCGGATAACTAGAATAATACAATGTCACAACAGCACTCCCATACCACAACATCTCGCAACATCGTATAAATGTGCGGAAATAAAATCACTATTGCAAGGTAGACAAGGATACGTAGACCGAAATAAGGCTAGGGACATCGATTATACGGGTTAGTAACAAAATGGTCAGTTCGGGCGGCGGTCTAACCACCCTACAACAGGCTTAGAGGGGTAACAGTGGATATATGTATAAGGATGGCTTTTGGCTCGATCGGGTCAAAATAAATGCGAGAACCGTCGTCCGTACTCTAACAACGATGACCTTTCTATTTACGCCCTCAAAGTTACTAATATAAGTTCTAGGTAACCGGGTCATACGACAACTATAATCGTTCACTAATCATGGTGATAAATGACGTCGAAGCTAACGTGATAGAACTATTCGATTCTCAATACAAGATCTCAGCTCGAATGAAATGCATGTATACAATCACTATATGTTTATCAAAACAATACCGAAGGCTCGATGTATCAAAACCAATGTCAAAGCCATCAAAATTCTTGGAAACTGACTCATTTAGACTAAAGGGATAACAATCGCTAAGTATAACTCATTCGACATGAATACGGGACATTTAAGCTAAACTAACCACCCCCTACTTTAAGATTAAACACAAAGGATGAGGGTAGAAAAGTTAGCTTACAACCGGAAAATGGTGCGAGTACGATCACGTAGCATCCGTAGAAAGTCCTCCAGGGTACCTGTGCTAATATCAACAGAAACAACAACTGCACGAGATACACAGGTATGGAGATATCAAAAATGAAAAATAGACGGATCATCACAACTTATCAAAAACCAAAAAAACACCACACTAACCCCCATAATACACGCTACTCCGGGTTATATTACAACAAAATTTACCCGAAGTTTCAAAATACACACTACATCGGGTTATATCACAACAAAATGTACCCGAATACACACTAAAGAAACACAATGACACACTAGGGGAAGAAAAGCGATAAAATACATTCTGAGTTTATAGTCCTCGGTTAGACTCTCTACCCCGATATATATCAAGGATAACTATACCAAAGGAGAGCAAACCGTTGCGTCTCCTTCACAAAATCATAGGAATTGAGCACCCCCAGAAAACAAAATACTAAAAACACAGGGCTCAATCCCCACCACCATGACTGGTTCGATGAATTCATTGCACAGAAAACGAACTCACTTTGCCCGTACTAAGACATATACCAACCAACAACGACTCTAGCTCCAAGTAATAACAAATAGGCTCAACATCAACAACAAACTCAATAGGGTGCACCCCCGAAGATATAACAATAGGGCTAAATGAAGACGGAACAGGTGACTCAATAGATACAAGAGTCATACCATCCTCATAGTGTTCCTCCGGGGTGATTTCAATCATACCTTCTTGTTCTCTCCTCTCAGCCTCCTCTAACAATTGTTGCACTTTAAGCTCCAAGTTTCGAATATCCGCTTGCATCGTAGTCATGACATTTCGAAACTCTTTACCCATTTGTTCAACGATTTGTTCAAGTGCCAAATTTTGCTCCGTTAAGGTCTCTAATTCCGGAGGTGAATGAGTATCGAGTTGTTGATCAAAGTAACTTGGGGCATTCCCCCACTCATTGCCATATGATGCGGTGTATGGGCTGATTTGGTAATAAGGTTGTGTTCCGTAACCCATGGCACCGTAGTTGTAGCCTCCGAATGAGTAAGGAAATGAGCCGTAATTGCCGTAAGGATCCATTAACTATAAATCAGGGAAACAACACGAACACAATCACAGTATCTAGTCACTACCACTACCGAAGTAAATGGTGTGACACTTCAACAAAAACAAATAAAACAAACTATACACAGAAAACAAATAATAAAAACGACCTAATCCAAAAAACTCAACTAACTCATAGATATCAACCGATTCCCGGCAACGGCGCGCCGAAAACTTGATGGCCGTTTCTGATAAGCCAACTCGAACGGCAGGTACCGAGTCGGTTGTACTATAAATGGCGAGCAAGGTCGTATCCCACAGGGAATCGGTTAAGTATCGAGTTGGACCCGTTCTGAGTTCGGGCCAACACAAGTGCGGTACATAAATTCTAAGGCGGTGATTTGTGATCACGGTTCTACTACAATGATGTACAAAACAAAGGTTAAAATTATAATAAAAAAGAAAGAGATAGCGGAGCTATGATCCAATCGGCTACTATCGAGCCCTAACTCGTAACCGGAAGTGATTTCAATATACTCTAATGTTCTTGTCATTGTTAAAGGATGTCGTCTCCTATTTCAAACTAAGCGCCAATTTCAACAACCCGCTTTCTATGTCGAATTCAACAATCAACGACCGGATTTAACTGACTCAACACGGTCTACACTCTATGAGACGCTCGTTAACAACGATATAAACCTCACACACGAAACCGAATCTGAACAACGCAGTCGGTTTTACAGGGTGATTCTAGAACCCCTTTTCCCGTACCCTCTCGCAAAATACATTTATAAAGACGATACGTGTGACACGATTATTGACTGATCATTCAACAAAAGTCATTAAGAATAAGTTCTAGAACGTTAACAACACCGAGAATCTAACAATCAACACATCAAAATCATTCCAATCACAAGCTAGGGTTTCGATTTCGCGATTTATCTCATAACTCGACTATCGGTAAATTAACTACTTTTTAATCTAAGAAAACAACAAGAAATCATTGAAGAACATAAGCATACATCAATAGGAAGATAAAGAGGTACCTTTATTGACAATAAAGCTAGAATATCCAACAAGAAGAAAGCCAAAAGAAATCTAGAAAGCAACTCTGGAAATCCGAAATTAACAACGATCCAAGCTTAATTGTAAAAGAAAGATGTTAAAGCTAGCTTCTAATCTAATTTAATGGTGATGGGAAGATGAAAATGTGTATTTACAGGGTTTGGGGTCGAAGGAGATGAAGCTTATGAGAAAATTCACTAAAAAAAACTTTTTATAGTGGCTGGGGTCGGTCCGTAGGCCGCGGCCTGTGATTCATAGGCCGTGTCCTATGACATACAGCAGGATTCTTCAACTCTCAGCATCTTATAGGCCGTGGCCTATAGTTTATGGGCGACGGCCTATGAACGAGTCAATTGGGACACTCTTTTGATAAATTGGTCATAATTTGTGTGTAGACCTCCAAATCAAGTGATTCAAAATGCGTTGGAAAACTAATGAAATAGGAGAATTTTGACCGCACAATGCATCATATGCAATTATGCATGGTATGTTTAATATCATTTAATATCAAATAAAGCGAAAAACTTTACTGTACTTGGCGCAGATTCACGTATATGTGCCTTGATTTTGCCGCAGCCAAGATTTGGAATCATTAATTCCAATGGAATCATTTACCATATTTAGCCGCCAGTAACTTTCGACAATTAAATGTCGAACCTTTCCTCCTTTTGTTTGCTTCCGTATCATATATCATGATGTGTTTTAAACGATAAAATTAACTATATAAATAAAATGCTTATTGCTTAAGCTCGAAGCTCTCTCTGATACCACTGTTAGGAAATCTACGCGGGAACGCAGCGGAATTCAAAAATTTATTTCCTATCGACCCAAGATCGACTTCGTTTAAGCAATAAACAAATAAGCTAGTAGACTGATGGGAGTCAACTTTACGTGACTCCGGTGCATTATTTATCCCCGATTATCACATTTTCAGCACATTTCTGGGTGACTTAGACCATTTTCGGGGTGATATCATGAGCTCATTGCACGGGGAATGAATCCGTTACTTTGTTGGATTGTTACCCCTTTTTTAGTTGATATTGATCCCATTCCCGAGCACTTTTACCCTCCGGAATTGTTTGTATGTTTTTGGTCGTGTGTGATGTTATAAGGTATCAGTGTCTCGAGGACCGGAAGACGATGATTTATGGTAAAAGCATAACCGAGGCAAGAAAAGAGATCAAAGGAGGAAAAAGTGAAGTTTTGGGGCCACGAGGATTCAAACGCGCGTTTGAACCCCTCAAACGTCGCGTTCTGAGTCACCGGTTGATCTGAGTTGAACCCCTCCAGCGCACGTTTGAAACCATCATAAACGTCGTTCCAAGTCCACCAAACACACGTTTGACCCACCCTAAACGTCGCGTTCAAGATGAAGAACATTCAAGACCACGCTTAAATGAAGGTGAACGCACGCTTGAACCAATCAAACGCCGCTTCCACCCTCAAACGTGCGTTTGGGCGATTTCTGAGATTTTCTCCCAACTATAAATACCCCCACTTAGACTATTTCTTGGAGACCAATTACTTTCTTAGCAAAACTCTACCCATTTCTTAGCTCGATTTTTGTAATAGCTTAGAATACTTTCTCTTAGCTTACATCAACATAATATTAGCTTAATATTTCCATTTCTTAGCTGTTCAGGGTCAAATTATACGATTTTTAACGATATATTTTATATCAATTTTCCCCATATTCTTATGATTTTCATAGAAATCAAGCTTTATATTGAAATATTGAGTAAATGATATTTTTAATGAGTTAATTTCAAAATGTATTAAATTTAGTGCTTAAATGATGATTTATTATTATTTTGGAATTATATTACATTTTGGTATTATTCATTGATTAATTAGGAGCCTACAAGTGTTCAAGATTGGAATGGACAAGTGTCAAGGATAAGATCAAGGAGGACAAGTCATGAATCATCTAGAATATCCAAGAGATAAGGTTTGTTACAATGGATAAGGATGGGGTGTTAAGAGATATTGGATAAGAATCATCGGATTAGCTCAGCACAGGCGGAACTGGAGTTCAAAAGCTCAAACTGGCGTTCTGGAGTTTGAACTGGCGTTCAACATTTGAAACTGGCGTTCAGAGGCATTCAAAGAGTACAGAAATCAAGCAGAATCAAGTTGAACTGGCGTTCTGAATTCAGAACTGGCGTTCTACATGCCTGAACTGGAGTTCAAACTCTGAAACTGGAGTTCAAGATCTCTGCCACTGATTTCCTATAAATACCAGCAGATCCCAAACCCATTAAGGATTCATTATTCGACATTTTACATCAGAAAACACTCAGAGCAGCCGCAGTCTTTTCTGGGAGCTTTCAAGGCCGGTCACCCGAGCCTTGTGCTCGGGTGATCCGGGTTAGATTAGATGCTTTAATTTCTTCTCTTTTTTATTCTTGTTTTGCTGATTTTTGGGGCTGAGCATGTTCAAGCTTTTGAACCCTTTTCATCAGGTTTTTCTATTCTTTAATCTAAGTTTGTTTGTATGATCTTTATCTAAAGGTGTATCTTTTCTATGTTTATTTGTCATTGCAATGCATATCGAAAGATCGTTGCTTGTTGATGTTTAATTTGATGAGAGTCTTGTTAAACCGTAGATCACCATAGAAAAGATGTGATTTTTAACCTTGACATAACGAAAGTTGATAGGTTGATTATCTAGGTTTTTAGATTGAAAGATCTTACACCTCGTTTTGTATGCGTTAATCTCTATAGATCGAAAGATGATGAGATTGATAGGCGAATTACTACGAAAGTAGGATTCATACCTTTGTGAGGTGAACCACATCTTTAGTTAATCATCATGAGATTATCTTAGAGAGGAGATAGAGGGATTTGTTGGATAGGATGATTTTGTTTGTTCAACTTTGTTTATCCACCATGATCATCTTCGTTTATTTATTTCATAGTTAGTAGCTTTATTTCGTTTTTATCGTTTTTATCCTTCCTGGCTTTGGACTAAAAATCCTCTGTCCAGTTTATCTTCCGCTTTAGTTTAGATTTAGTAATAACTAGTAGTAACAATTGGAAAGATTAATGAAATTAGATTCAACGTCCCAATTCCCTGTGGATCGACCCCTTACTTATCTCGCTATACTATCAACTACCCGGTGTTTGGCCGGTTAGGAGTTAGTTTTGCATCTAAGTATGGGTTTATAAATTTTCTTTTGTTTAAATGATGCAAAATCCTCTCAACAAAAGTGGCGCCGTTGCCGGGGAATCGGTGTTTTGTTGAATCTACTTGAATTAATTCTTCGATTTTGTTACAATTTACTGTTTTCAATAAAAGTAGCGTTTAATAAATTGAGAGTTTTTATTTTTGCCATGTTTCGATGACCGTTGGGTTAAGAAGGTGCAAAAAGTTTTTTTACTCAATTTATGAAACGTGAATTATATGTTTAGGTGTAATCTAACCCTCTGTGCTAATTTGATGGGGTTGCGGTGCTGTGATATATGATGTATGTTTAGAGTTTTTGGGACTTGCTGTTATTTTCCTGCATATCTGTTGCATATCTGGTGTGGGACGAGCGTTCAAGGTAAGTGAACGCCCGTCCAGGTTATAATCTACAGGTGGAACGCCCGGTTGAGTGATGGAACGCCCGTTCAGTGCTAAATTTTCAGATGAACGCTCGTCCAGCTGCATGAACGTCCGTTTGGTCTGAGAAATGCAGTCCAGGTTCTGAATTTTCCTTGATTCGATCTTTAATGCTTTTGTTTGACATGGTAGTTTCATTTGAGCTTCTGTGGTTTTTTATTTTTACGTAGATGTCCTGAACTTGCATATTCATATCTTTCCGTCTACGAATCCATGTTAAATAACTGATTAATTTTTATACGCATGATTCATCTATGCAAGTTATAGTGACTGTCGGTTCTCGTAAGCTATAACTGGTCTTATTTTTATTTAGTAGCTAATGTCGGTTTCCGTATGCTACATACCACTGTGATGAATCTTTTAAGCTTTGAGACTTATGTGCTTTCTTGTTATTTTGTAACTCATATGGGTAGCTACTGTCGGTTTTCCGTATGCTACCATCGCGTCTTATGAGTTATATCTGTTTAGTATAGCTAACTGTTGGTTTTCCATAATGCTATCACCTTTGATGAGTCTTAAGGCGCGTCTACACTGCATTGTAATGGACAGCACTGTCGTTTATCGTAACCTGTCATTATTTGGTAGACGTTTATTTTATACATGTCATGTTGCAAATTAAGGGGCTAGTTTTCTTCCTTTTATTTTCTTTTATTTGTGCATCTCATTTAGTTGCATGTCATCTAGTTGCATTGTTTTCTTTTCTTTAAGGCGTGTAGTCACTTTGTAGGGTTGTCTTCACAACCTGCTCGGCTGAGCTTGCTTGCGTTTTCTTTTATTAGGATTACATATCATGTAGTTTGCATTGTAATGTAGTTGCACCTAGCCTACTATTTTGCAATGTCCATGTATATGTTCCATCCTTATCTGAGCTTAATCAAACATCTCTATGATTTATTCCCTTGTGTTTTCAATGTATAATTCTTTTTCCCGTAGACTCTTTTTGCACCGATCAAGTATGCAGGATACTTTTGATAGTCATTGTGCGCTTTCACGTCGATGTCGGTATTCTGTGATGCTCCACAAGTCTACCGATCTATTCAAGCTTACTTGGATCTGTGATGCTCCACATTTCCAAGGATAGTCAAGCAATTTTGGTTCTTCGAGGGTTCTTTCCAGTGCCGGCTTGGAAATACAATCACCTAAGTTCTAAACTTTTTATTCTGTACAACTTGAGGACAAGTTGCAATCTAAGTGTGGGAAGGGATTAGTATCTACATTCTTTTGCCATATTAGTCATATTTCTATGAAAATGCTAAATTTTTCAAAATTTTTGTTTTTGTCCCGTGAACAAATGCATGTCTTTGTTTGAGTTTATATCATTGATGCTTTATATTGCATATTTAGTAATTTAGATGTTTCACCCAACCTATTTTTCACGTGCCATAGTAGATGATGAGCTTTTTATAAAGTTATACCCCGTTTGGATTAGTGATTGTTGATTTTCTTATAAGTCATGTGCTTAGTGCTACGTATATATCGTGATAATTATGATAGTTTGTATCTAGATCCGAAGTATGTCATACTGTGAATATCTTAAGTTTGAATGTGATAAGTAAGCGTAGCTAATGTCAAATAAGAAGTTGATTTAATTGAATTATTTGTGTGTGTCGAAAGCTAGTCGATGATTTGAGTGCGATAGGGGATTATCTCGAAATGTCCTATTCCACCATGATGACTAAAAGCTCACGACAGCTAGAAAGAGCTGCCTTATGATTGGAGTAAGGTAGGGTATTATCTCGAAATGTCCTATTACGCTATGAGGGGCAACACTCATTCTAATGTGTGTTTAAGTGAATAAGTTAAATCAACTAAGATATTGGTATGAATTGAATATAAGACTCAGTTTGCGTATATCTTATCCCAGTATAAACTGATAGATATGCTGTAGGGACTATCCTCTGAGTATTTCAGAAAGGTCCTAGATTCAATCTATCATTCTTTTCGGGATATGTCACGTTTGTAGGGTGCATCTTATGAGTGTCATTTATTGCTAGTCTACGAGGGGGTATTAGCTAGTTTTGCTTGAATCAATTTCAAGTGTGGATTGGGTGGAAATTTATTATGGCTATGCATACACACACTTGGGTGAACCTCTAAAGTATTGAATATGTTTTATATTTGCTAAGATGTTTATTTGTCTCGAAATGATGCTTATGTATTGTTTTGTTCGGGACGAACAAAAGTTTAAGTGTGGGGAGTTGTTCAGTAGTCAAATTATACGATTTTTAACGATATATTTTATATCAATTTTCCCCATATTCTTATGATTTTCATAGAAATCAAGCTTTATATTGAAATATTGAGTAAATGATATTTTTAATGAGTTAATTTCAAAATGTATTAAATTTAGTGCTTAAATGATGATTTATTATTATTTTGGAATTATATTACATTTTGGTATTATTCATTGATTAATTAGGAGCCTACAAGTGTTCAAGATTGGAATGGACAAGTGTCAAGGATAAGATCAAGGAGGACAAGTCATGAATCATCTAGAATATCCAAGAGATAAGGTTTGTTACAATGGATAAGGATGGGGTGTTAAGAGATATTGGATAAGAATCATCGGATTAGCTCAAAGACAGCGGGAATCGAGTTCAAAAGCTCAAATCAAGCGTTACGGAGTTTGAACTGGCGTTCAACATTTGAAACTGGCGTTCAGAGGCATTCAAAGAGTACAGAAATCAAGCAGAATCAAGTTGAACTGGCGTTCTGAATTCAGAACTGGCGTTCTACATGCCTGAACTGGAGTTCAAACTCTGAAACTGGAGTTCAAGATCTCTGCCACTGATTTCCTATAAATACCAGCAGATCCCAAACCCATTAAGGATTCATTATTCGACATTTTACATCAGAAAACACTCGAGCAGCGCGCGGTCTTTTCGGGAGCTTTCAAGGCGGTCACCCGAGCCTTGTGCTCGGGTGATCCGGTTAGATTAGATGCTTTAATTTCTTCTCTTTTTATTCTTGTTTTGCTGATTTTTAAATGAGCATGTTCAAGCTTTTGAACCCTTTTCATCGAGTTTTTCTATTCTTTAATCTAAGTTTGTTTGTATGATCTTTATCTAAAGGTGTATCTTTTTTCTATGTTTATTTGTCATTGCAATGCATATCGAAAGATCGTTGCTTGTTGATGTTTAATTTGATGAGAGTCTTGTTAAACCGTAGATCACCATAGAAAAGATGTGATTTTTAACCTTGACATAACGAAAGTTGATAGGTTGATTATCTAGGTTTTTAGATTGAAAGATCTTACACCTCGTTTTGTATGCGTTAATCTCTATAGATCGAAAGATGATGAGATTGATAGGCGAATTACTACGAAAGTAGGATTCATACCTTTGTGAGGTGAACCACATCTTTAGTTAATCATCATGAGATTATCTTAGAGAGGAGATAGAGGGATTTGTTGGATAGGATGATTTTGTTTGTTCAACTGTTTATCCACCATGATCATCTTCGTTTATTTATTTCATAGTTAGTAGCTTTATTTCGTTTTTATCGTTTTTATCCTTCCTGGCTTTGGACTAAAAATCCTCTGTCCAGTTTATCTTCCGCTTTAGTTTAGATTTAGTAATAACTAGTAGTAACAATTGGAAAGATTAATGAAATTAGATTCAACGTCCCAATTCCCTGTGGATCGACCCCTTACTTATCTCGCTATACTATCAACTACCCGGTGTTTGGCCGGTTAGGAGTTAGTTTTGCATCTAAGTATGGGTTTATAAATTTTCTTTTGTTTAAATGATGCAAAATCCTCTCAACATTAGCTTAGATTTTCATTCCAAACACTAAGAGACCACCTTTTAATTACTTCTTTGTTTTATACTTTTTGGATCTAATCTCGAATTTCTGCAATTTAATGGTAAATTTCTCCTTTCTTTTACTTGTTATGGCTTTTATTTATTGTCTTGTGTATGTTTTAACTAGTATAATGAGTAGCTAAACCCTTTTCATAGTCGAATCATGTGAAATTTGGTGAAATCACCCTTTGGGTGATGAAGTTGGGAGTGGGTAGTGCTTTTTATTGTTGTATCTTGCATGTTTCATGTCTTAAAACTTGTTATAACAGATTTGGACTAGATTGATCACCTATGTCAAAGTCACACACATCACTCTTGAGAGTTGTTCAGATGGAGGGATGTGGGAAAAGGGTTCTAGGATCACTTCTTAGAGTGAGGTTACTCGTTTTAACGTTTAAGCGGCTCTAGTGCGTAACATGCCTTGTGAGTGAATCTTCCTTAGGGAAGGATAGTTTACATGGCATAAGGTGTTGAGGAAGAGTTGTTCATACCTTATCACCGGGTTTAGGAGTACGCACCCGTGAAATTGAATGCAAGAGTTCATTCGTTTAATGCACACTCCCGGTTTTGTCATTCCTTGGGGTGAAACTAGCTATTTTGATCATGGTTCGGCTATGTCCCTTAATCTATCTTTAGAACCTAGTAGTTTAATCTTCTCTCTTTCTTGTCTTTAAACTCGTTAGTAGGAATCACGTTAGTGTCGTTGTAGTTATAAATACTTTGAAATATTGACCACCTAGACTAAGTTCCACGTTCACTTTGGTACTTGCAAACACTTTTCCCTTGGGTTCGACCTCGTACTCCTGTAGCTATTCTAGCAATCGACCCGGTACACTGCCGGTTAGAGAGTTAGTTTACCCACGGTTTCGAGTCTTTTTAAATTGTTTTTGAAGGGTAGATCTTAAGCTCATCATAGACGGTGGTTACCTTGGTTGATCTAAAAGATCGACGCTTTGACCGTCTAAGGAGAGTAGTTCTGCATAGAGCCGCCCAAATGTTCGGCCTCTACCGCTAGTCCACACGAACAGCCCGCCGGAATCCCATCATGGATTGCTATTGGAAAACTCCGGTTGCTAGACGGCCCTTTTCCCCTCTCTCCAACTCTCTATAGGATGCTCTCTATTTTACACAAGAACTATTAGTTCTTGGAATTGTGTTGTACAAAAGAGCTTGACACCCACCTCTTATTTATAGTAGAAGTGGCGCCCCTACTAGGTGTGAAGGAGAAGAAAATATTTTCCCAATAAAATAAGGAAAATATAATTGATTGATTTATCTCATTTATTATAATATCTTATATTAAATAAATCTAGGATATTGTCAATATCTCATATTGAATATTTTCAAGATATTGTCAATATCTTATATTGACAATATTTATCTTATTGTCATAAATCAATTTACACATGTGTATATATCACAAATATATATATTACACTTATAAATCTATATATATATTTTGAAAACAAATGTGCACAAGCACAATCCAAGTGCAAGTCACGCATGTGACTATATATATTTATATATTATAATATCTTATATTAATATATGGTAATCACATTAATTAAATTGCACAATCCAAATGTATCTTATACACTAATAAGTTGCGCCCCATATGCCAATAAATTGGCATCCGGAATATTCTTTTAATTAATATAATACTATTAATATCTTGTATTTAATTTATTCATAATAAATAAATACCACCATATTAATTTACCACTATAACCTTTATAGTACGAGATAAATTCTTTCCTTATTTGGTCATCAACTATAACCACATTTTAATCATGCTAGATGTTCTTATGTGTGTGACCCGATAGACTTCCGAATATGTTGGCCGTAGACACAAAGTGCAAATTACGAAAATGCCCTTCATGCCTAACGATCACGGGATAGCGTCTAGCAACACACCGTGACCCCCAATCATCGAAAGAGTCAAATTCAATGACTACTACATTTCATGTGAAACAGTTACCGTGTAACTTACAATCCTATCGTTGTAATAATATCCATACGGTCGTTAGTCGAGTGTCAAAACATCAACGACTGTATCTTATAATCTAGATATCATGCTCTCTCGAAGTAACTCATTTACTCCCACTTTGTAAAGATTCACGAGAGTAAGACATTCCTTATAAGAAGGCCTTTTCGGATATTCGATCCCAATCATAGGATACGCGATTCCCGGACGACCAATCATGTATACTCCGCATGCTTCAGTATCACACCCAATCACTACCGCATGATCGCCCCATGGCTAGGGGAAACCTCAATAGTGTCAAAGCATGGCAATCCACACCGTGATGCCATGAAGACTCTGGTCTTAAGGATAATTACACAACCGGCACATAATGTGACACTTATCCGTGTAAATGGGTCAGTCTAACGTACACATTCTCTAATACACATCCACGTACAGTCCAAGTGTCTATACACTTCGATAGACGAGATCTATCCCTGCCCTAAAGACAGAAGACATCTAATACATGATAACCTGTTCATACTATCAATGCCCTGTTTGATAGTACATCAGCCTAGAGACATTTAAGTATCAAACTTATTATAGTGATTAGAGATCTCATCAACCATAATCGCCTATCATGGTTTCTCTATCACAGTTTAATACTAAGGACGTTATCATATAACAATTCATAATTGGTTCTTTAAATGAACATATATATGACAACAGAAAAGCCATTTAATATATGTATAAACATAAAGAAATAGTAGAAATGATCCGACCCGGTCGGATCCGGTCCAACCCGATTGAGTTTGGGACACTATTTCAACACTCAACTCCCCTCCGGTCTTCACCAATTCACCGATGAGCCCCCAGAGGGGTTCTGTACTGTCTACGAGGGCCAACTCTTGAGTGGATTAAGGTTTCCCTTATGTCCGGCCGTCCTTGCGGTTCTAGACCATTACGAGATAAGTGTTTCGCAGTTGGCCCCAAATGCTGTCAGGACTCTCATGGGATTCATCATAGCGTGTAGAGTTGATGGGAAGTGCTTCTCGATCCCCCTCTTTCGATATTATTACCAGATCGCCGCGACGCCCGACAAACTATGGTATACCTTCCAGAGGTGGCCGAACCGGCACGAATTTGTAACCAGAGGGCCTTCTTCTCACGCGGAGTGGAAGCCCCGATTCTTTTTCCTTCGTCATGGCCTGGAAAACCCCTATGTAGGGCAATGGAGGTCGAGGGGCGTGAAGAAGGACAAATTAGGGAGTGTTGTCATCCCTCCAGAGGCCCGCCGACTATATGGCTTTAGCTTCGAGGTGTGCACTCGAGACTTGAGTCTTTTTTATGATCTAGCCCACCTGGAGGAGGCTGGACCGATTCCATACGCAAACCTTCATGCCCAAGATCAAGAGAACCGTAGGATATTTCTTTATTTTTGCTTGCATATTTATTTTGTCGAGATTGATAACTTGTCATTTGTGGATGAAACTAACTTGTTTCTTTCGTCTTGCAATGGGAAAGTTCTCCAAGGTCAGCGATCCCACACGCCTTCCTCCGTCGGTGATCGTTGCTGCCCCGCCTCTCGGGGATTGGGTTGCGCCTGATGTGCCTGTGGCCGAAACCAAGGCGCATTCTTCTTCTAGAGAGGGGGGTGCTACTCAGCCTGAGCCTGCCTCTGCTGCCGTCGAGTCGACGGTGCCGGCTCGATCATCCGAGCAACCTCCGACTTTTAGCGGCTTAATAGCCCATTATGGTTCGCTGCAGGACGAGGAGGAGGAAGTTCTGGTCGATTTGACTCCGCCCCTCGAAAAAAACATGGAGGAACAAGCAGCGCCGACCAAGAAGAGGCCAACCGTTCCTAAGCTGGTGAGGGAGCAACACAGGCAGGCAAAGAGGGTCAGAGTTGCTGAAACTTCTTCCGAGCCGGAAGTCGATGTAAACTGGGTGGCCGACGATTGCGGGACCCTGGAGGACAAGGCTCTATCCCATGCTCTTCGGAAGTCGGCCCGCCTTGAGTCTGGGCATCGACATGAGTACCTTGGTGCTTATCCATAATGTTATTTTAGGACCAATCGATAGACTACACGTGTAGGGGTGGAACCCTATATCGTCACTAAGCATTTATAAATATCACATCCATTCATATAGGCGGATCTAGTAAAGGGTAAAGGGGGTCCGCGGACCCCGTTAAATATAAGAAAACTCTACATTTTATGTGTAGAAAAATATTTCGGACCCCGTGAAAAATAAAATTTACTCAAAAAAAGTTACTGCACTTCATTGAATAATATTTCCGGATCCGCCACTGTGACCATTCACTATCCACACCATGATATTATGACGACCTCTGGTCTAAGAATTGTTATACAACCGCCACAAAATCAAGACACTTATATAAATAAACAGGTCTTCTAGCGTACGTATTCTTTCAATACATGTTCATGTACACGTCTAAGTGTCAATACACTATCATGGATGAGATCCATTACTATTTTCACATAATAAAAGACATCCGATACGTGCTATTCTATCCGTATTAATAATATCCAATTTATTAATACACACTAATAGGGATATTGAAGAACTAAATCATTTAATGTGAATCGAAATCTCATCATTCATAATCGCACGTTATGATTTATCTATCACGATTTAATTATATGGACGCTATTATACATTATCGATTAGTTCATTAAATTTACCAATACATAAGAACAATAGTGTCATTTAATGTATGTATAAACAGAAAGCGTAGTACTAGGGATCTTATCCGGTCAGATCCAGTCCAACCCGATGATGCTACTTTCTAGGTGTCCAACATTACCGGCAGTGTACCGGATCAATTGTAGTCTAGTAAGTGGTTAAGGTTGTATCCCACGAGGAATGTGAGGTTAAACACCAGTTAGCTATTATTATCTTGATCTAAGCTGCGAATGGACAAGAAAGTAAATGTTCTAATTCTACTAGTATTGGTAATCAAATGGAAAAATACCTAACCAAGGCAATTTTGTTGATCAAGCAACCTCTTCTAGTATATTGGGAATGATACCTACCAGCCTTCCAATGATGTTCAAATATGTGAAACGGTGCATTCCTAAGCTAGCAATCCCACTCATACGAGTTTACGGAATTACTCTATGCCTCATCCTTGGTCTAACAGCCCTAGACCTAATGATTCAACATGATAAGAACTTGAATGCAAGAACTAGTCTCTCCCCGGATAAGAAATTGAACTCCACTAAGGTCAACTTTACCTTCCGGTTTTCCTACCTCTTTCCCACACCTAATATCTACGTTCGTTTTCCACTAAGTGTGTGCGCAATCACTGGTTAATTACTCCAACACAAACAAACCATACAATGCAAGTAGGAAAAGATTCAACACAAATGAAACTATGAAATATGAACAATCATTCCCAATCAACCATAAGAGATTAAACTATCACAACTACATTGCCTTGGCTAGTATGGAACTAGCCACTCATGGAAATGAACACCAACATGTTAAGGTTAGTATGCATATCAATGAGAACACTTAAATCAAAGTAAAGGCTAAGAATTTACCAATCACAAGAACAGCCCTAGACCTAATGATTCAACATGATAAGAACTTGAATGCAAGAACTAATCTCTCCCTGGATAAGAAATTGAACTCCACTAAGGTCAACTTTACCTTCCGGTTTTTCTACCTCTTTCCCACACCTAATATCTACGTTCGTTTTCCACTAAGTGTGTGCGCAATCACTGGTTAATTACTCCAACACAAACAAACCATACAATGCAAGTAGGAAAGGATAAAACACAAATGAAACTATGAAATATGAACAATCATTCCCAATCAACCATAAGAGATTAAACTATCACAATTACATTGCCTTGGCTAGTATGGAACTAGCCACTCATGGAAATGAACACCAACATGTTAAGGTTAGTATGCATATCAATGAGAACACTTAAATCAAAGTAAAGGCTAAGAATTTACCAATCACAAGCTAAGAACTTGAAAAAGGAAACTTTCATTCAACTTCAAAGAGTTTCAATGGAGTTTGATACACAAAAGTGACAATCTTGCTCCAACCAAAGTAATCCAAAAGATCAAACTAAGAATTCTTAATGTTTACAATTGCAATTAAGAGCTAAATATAAGTTATTTTGGCTAGGAGAACCTTGAGGGTTGGGGTGCCTGCAAGATGAGTGAGAGAGTGGTAGTTGAAGTATATCTCAAAAGATAGTAAATGAAGTCTTTTAATTGCTGAATTCACCCTTTAGGCGTGCGCCGGTCTATGCTCGGCATTCGCCTAACCGGCATGCACCGGTACTGACATGGTAGTTGGGTCTGATAAATGCTCCAGCAGAAGTGATTCAAAATTCTCGACATACTCCATGTAGATCTTGGCGTACGTCGATTATACGGCGAACTTTCTGTTTCAAGGTAGCACTCAACGTGCGCCACAATTCCCGGCGCGGGCGATGTCTGGCGAAACATGGACTTTGCTTTAAACGCCTTGGATTACTCCTCAATCACTCGTTAAGCTTTAATATCTCCCAATATTCAAGCTCCAAGCCTCGGTATTTGTGGTACAAGGCAAAAACACAAAGATACCATGCGTAAATCCGATAACAAAATTTGGCTAATAAGCCCTAATGTGTACCAAAATGATTAGTTTTTCTAATACTTACTATATACAAAGGTGATCCAAATCATCTCAATATTTGCTCATTTTGATACTAAATCATCACTAAAGGCTCAAGAAATGGGAGTAAAACATCGGAAAATGCATCATCTGGTGGACTTACATCATGTGATCAAATTTTGCGCACTACACTAACAACTCTTTGTTGCAGAGAAGAGCAAGGTCCTTCTCCCTTTCATAAGCATGTGGCGATCCAAGACCTACTTGAAGTTGGAAGGATGAAAAAACGTTTTCTTTGTAGGATATGAGTATAAGTATTTGGAGATTGAACTTGACTTAGTGGTAATGGTCATTTCATTTTATGATATCAATTAGGATTCGGATCTCATCCCTTCCCTCAATATAATAAAAATATCCTTCCTCTTCTCACGTCCCCCACCCCAAAAAGAAAAGAATTACATAAAAGAATAAGATATTTTATAAGATATATTCTAAATAAATAATAACTTGAGTATTATTCTACAACACTTGAAAAATAGTGTAGTTAAAACTCTTACTGATTATCGCATAATTACATTTTAATTCCAGATCTTCGTTCATTGGTGTGTGGCCATTAGACTTTCGAATATGGTGGCCGTTAGTATTGAATATATAATTTCATAAGTAACGATCGTAACTATCATCTAGCATTTAGCAATGACCCAAAATTATTTAGAAGAGTCATTTGCTATTGACTACAACAAATTTTTTTTAAGAAAACGATCATTTTATTAATAAGCAGAGAGTGGAAATCCATAGATTACAAATTCAAAACTAAACAAGGAAAAACAGGGAAGAACAATTTCAAAAAGTATCCAAGTTCCAAGCTAGTCGCAGGTTAAGAACACGAGACTCCGACTTCGAAATCATCACATATAAGGGAGGATGAGTTTTAGTATTTTCATGATGAATTGAATTTCTCCAATACCAAATGCTATAGAGTAAGTCTCTGAATTGATAAGACCATTTACTATGATGTCCACGAGTCGTTAAAGAAGTGCAGATCCATGCCTGAAGGGTTGCTGATGAGAAGAACTCGTTCCACTGTTGTCTAGGTACAAGGGATCTCCATATTTTCTGTGAGAATCTGCAGCCCCTAAGTGCATGGAGGCAGGTTTCATCATAAGAATTACAGAGTCTACACAGTGCCGTCGGGGAGACATGTCTTCTGAAAAGAAGGGACATGGTGGGCAGGGCATTATGTGCAGCTTGCCAGGTCAAAAAGTTCAAGCGATCAGGGCCTTTAAAGTGCCATAGTTTCTCCCAAAAATGATCAGCATGATTAATAAATTATGTGCTATTGACTACAACATTTCTTGTGAAACAGATACGGTGTAACTAGAATATTTTTGCATACGTAATATACATATATTCATTACTTTAGTATCAATACATCAACACTTTGAGAATAAAACAGTCTTTATAAGAAGACCATTTCGAATAGGCAATCCTACCATCAAGGGACGCAAATTATGGACGGGAGACATAAATTATACGCAATCTTCAATATCAATCACTACAACATGATCTTCTCATCCTTCGGGGAAACCTCAATAGTGTCAAAACATTACAATCCACACTACGATATTATGACAAATTCAGTCTAAAAAATAAATTATACAACCGCCATAGATTTGTGATACTTATAAATAAAGTAGATGGGTCATCCGACATACGTATTCAACAATACACGTACACATACATGTCAAAGTGTCGACACACTTTGATAGATTAGATCTAATTAACACCATCTTGATAAGATAGAAGACACTTGATATGTGCTAGCATAATTGTATTAATAATTTTCCATTTATCAATACTTATGATTAGGGAGATCTACGAACTAAATTATTTACTGTGAACCGAAATCTCATCAATCATAATCCATAATATGAATTTTCTATTACGATTTTAATTCTAGGGATATTATTATATGCAATATTTAATTGTTTATCAAATAAACAAATATATATTAACAAAAATGCTAATAAATATAATACATAAATAAAATGCATAATAACCCACTTGACCCGATTAAGAGCAACCGTAATGAAGCTAATGTAGGCACACTTAAAGGCTGACATCTTAAAAGTGGTTTCTTGAAAAACGGAAATGGATACATTTTAGCCTCTCTTTTTATTGACACAGTCGGTAGGAATTCCCACATGTGGCATTGCCAAGCGACGCCCTCAACATACTCTCTTTCCTACTTTTTCATAAAGCCACCGGTTCCTCCCACCAAAACCCCCCTTCCTTTCTATTTGAATTCAGATCTCTGCTTCAGCTCTCTATATGGGTTTGTTTCATTAATTTCCATATTACCCATAGAGTAGAAGATGAGAAGTCTCTTTAAAGATCAGGATGAAGAAATTTGTCATAGAAATTGGAGAATAGAATCATGGCTGTAGTTCAGATCTTGCAAAAAAAGGATGAAAAAAATTAATTCATTGAATTAATAAAATCCTAACCTGGTCTTTGTTTTTTATTGTTTTGTGTATGATTTTATGGGATATGTGAACTTCTAGTTGCTTGTTTTTCTGGTATTTCTCCTGATCTACCACCATTTTCTGCTCCAAATTCCCCAAATACCACCCAAGGCAAAAAAAAAACAATTTTGGGACACGATTTTCTCCCATTTTTTTCATAAATGTGCACGATCTTAAGGTCCTCAAATCCCCTATTGGGGTTCCCCTTCCCAATTAGGGTTTAGTTTGGTTTCAAAAACACCTAAAACGCGAAAATGGGAGTGGTATTTGGGGAATGGAGTGGTAGTTGGGGAATTTGAGTATCTCAAAAGTGGTATTTGGGGAAATGGCTCTGTTTTTCTGGTATTTCTGGGAGCATTATATTCGTATAAAACAAGGATTTTTTTGGACAAGAAATTTTTTTCTGGGGTAACCGGACGGGAACGTACATGGATTCCGGCACCGGTAGTGGCTGTGTTTGATGAATTGGGCGGTAGAGAGGTGAGGGAAGACTGTGTTACCATTACACCATCTTGTCAAATAATTTTTGCTGCAAATTTTGGCAACAATTTTCCTCCAATAATGATGTGCCACATTGCAATTTATGTCAGAGTCAAGCCAAATAATTGAGGGAACCATTACACTTGCTCTAAGATTAGGGAACTACATTAAATATATCTGACCCAAGACTTTCAAGGGCTCGAAGATGAGTTCCCAATACCAAAAACCCTCGAGAGTCACAAAATACATGGCCCTTGCATAAGGCACATTGAGACTCGCTTTAAGTGAAGGCGCCACGCCCTCAATAGACCAGCAACCTGAGGCATCAGGAAAGCATTGGGCTCTAGTTGCATTTGGCCTCGAGGTTGGGCTCGACCCCTTACATACTATTATACATTATGTCGAGGCCACATGCAAGGCTATGCCTCGACATGCATGCTGCATCTTTGTTTTGATAGATGGTCCATGTATCTTTACAACATGATATGTGTATAAACAATGCATTATTTCTCCTCACGATCACGGTGATTCTACACATTCCTGACAAAGCATTATATAAGTTACAAACTTGGTGATCATATATTCTTTATGGATATATAAACGTTCATTTTAGAGATGGATCAAGTACTCTATCTTTTACATATTTTGAAGAATACTTAAACTCTTTGCTTATTGGTGAATTAGGCATGAAAGGGCTTCAAAGGGAGACCCATGTCTTGAGGAATTTTTGAAGAAGGTTTAAGGTTTATGTTAGTGTAGTGCTCTAAACCCAATTGGGTTGGACCGGATCTGACCGGGTCGGATCATTTGTACTACGCTTTTATGTTTACACATATAATAAATAGCTTTTATGTAATCATATATTTGTTCGTTTAATGGACCAATTATGATACTGCATATATAATAACGTTCATAGTGTGAAACTGTGATAGAGAAATCATATAATTGTGATTATGGTTGATTAGATCTTAATTCACTTTAAATGGTTTGATACTTAAATACTCTAGTCGTATTTATTATTAAATTAGACATTAGTAGTACGGTTAGACTATAACGTATTAGATGTATCTTTAGTGACAGATCTCATATGTTGAAGTGTGAGGACACTTAGACTGTACGTGGATGTGTATTATATAAACACTTAGACTGTACGTGGATGTGTATTATATAATGTGTACGTTAGATTGACACATTTACTTCATTAAGTGTCTCGCTATGTGGCAGTTGTGTAATTATCCTTAGACCGGAGTCTTCATAACACCCGGTGTGCATTGTCAAGCTTTGATATTGGGGCGTAAGATTTATGTCCGGAAATTGCGTTTCTTAATAGTAGAAGTAAATATCTGAAAGGGCTTTTTTTATAAGGAATGTCTTATTTTCAAAAGTCTTTGCAAAGCGGAAGTAATGTGATACTTCAAGAGAGTATGATATCTAGATTATAAGATATGGTCGTTAATGTTTCGACACTCGACTACGATTGTATGGATACCATATCAACGATATGAGTCTATTTTCACAGTAACCGTTTCACATGAAAGGTAGTAGTCAATGCACTTGACTTTTCCGATGATTGGGGGTCATGATATGTTGCTAAACGTTGATCATGATCGTTAAGTGAAAGGGGTATTTTCGTGAATGCACTTTGCACTTACGGCCGACATATTTGGAAGTCTATCGTGTCACACACGTATGAACATATATCCGGAATTAAATTGTGGTTATAGTGATAACTAAAAGAGGAATTAATTATTCCGACTATAAAGTATTATAGCGGTATTTATTTATTATGAGTAAATAATATAACATATTAATTTATCGATTAATATACACATTATGCGAATGTGTATATGGCGTGTATATATGTATATGTGATATACATCATAATGCAAATTAATCATAGTGTTATATTATGTAGTAATATATATATATATATATATATATATATATATATATATATATATATATATATATATATATATATATATTAATATAATAAAGATATATATTAATATTAGATATTGATAATAAAGAAATACTACGGTCCGATTAATATAAAAAACTTGACCGTTCAGTTTACCATTCAATGAAGATTAAGATAATTATGACTGTTTGATATATTTGATACACCATAATTTACTTTGTATCTGACGTAAGTCAACTAAATGATACATTTCACAATATTTTATCCCCATTTCTCATGCGTTTATTGATGTTTTCGTATCAATTCGAGCCATTATTTTTTTAGTTTCATCCAAATATGTAGATAGTAATTATTATACTCCCTCCGGTTTTTTTAACTGTCACATTTGATGTCCAAGTTCATCTAAAAAATGACTAACCTTAAGCTAAAAAGTGACCAGGTTCATCTAAAAAATAACTAACCTTAAGCTAAAAAGTGATCAGGTTCATCTAAAAAATAACATCAAATGTGACAGTTAAAAAAAACGGAGGGAGTATAAAATATCATATGTTTGATAGTTTTGTACCGGTTATTGTAACCGGAGCGTCGTTTCGGGTTTACATTTGGTATTTTGGTGATTTATTGCAGGGTTATAGGTTGACCAAGACCCCGAGTGATGACATGTGTTGAGCATAAACACGTCTTTTGAGGGCTAAAAGAGTATGCCGGAAGCTATCGAATTCAAACGGATCATTTGTCTTTAGTGCTTCTACCGTAGCACATCTTCAATGGACATTTGAATCCCCCTAGAGGCATTTTCTGGAGAAGACTTCGTCATTAGAGTTGTAGATCAAGAAACGGGATTTACAATGCATCTTGAATCACATCAATCGGAGGTCTACAACTCAAGTTATAGCCATTTACTGAGCTGCTGTGAAGGTTGGCCGGCTCCAACCTTATTGGCGGCCTCAAGCGTCATGAGACAAAGATATTTTCAGCTTTTTAGGGTTGATTTTCAGTTTTAAACTCCATTTCAGGCACAATTCTCATATCTTCCACCACCCTTCTCTTGGAATCTTGAAGGCACCTCCACTCTCAAGGATCTTCTAGCCAAAAATTCATCATATTTTAGCATTTAATTTCATTTGTAAACATTAAGAATATTTGATTTTGATTTCTATAATCTTTCTTGGAACCAAATTTCCATCTTTTTGGGTGTAAACTCCATTGGAGCAATTCTTGAGTTTGAATGCAAGTTTCCTTCCACATGTTCATAACTTTTGGTTGGTAAATTCTTTTCCGTTACTTGTAATTAATTGTTGTCATAGATATGAATTCCATTCTTGACACCTTGGAATTCATAGCTATGAGTGGCTAGTTTTCTACTAGCCAAGATAATGTTTTTGTGATAGTTTTATCTCTGTTAGTTGATTGAGAATGTTAGTTCATATTTCATAGCTTCTTGTGTTGTATATCTTTTCCTATTTGCATTGATTGCTTGTTTGTGTTGGAGTAATTAACTAACACTTGCACACACACTTAGTTGAGTCTGAAAGGAGATACTTTGTGTGAGAAAAGTGATAGGAAAACCGGAAGGTAAAATCGACCTTAAGTGGAACTCGATTTCTTATCCGGGGTTATTGTTCATACATTGCACTCAAGAACTTCATTATGTTGAATCATTAGGTCTAGGGTTCTTAGACCAAGGATGAGGCATAGAGTAATTCCGTACACCCGTATGAGGAGGAATTGCTAGCTTATGAGTGCACCGATTGCACACACTTGAACACCATTGGAAGGTTGGTAGGTAGTTCATTCCCATGATACTAGTATAGATATACTTTATCATTTCATTGTCTTGGCTAGGCTTTTTATTATTTGAATACCCGTTTTAGTTGTAGGTGATTGAGGTTAGTAGCTTGATCTTTAGAACCTTTAAATTCTTGTTTTCTTGTGGACTTAGACCGAGATAATAATAGCCTTTCGGTACTTAACCTCACAATCCTTGTGGGATACGACCTTGACCACTTACTAGACTACAATTGACCCGATACACTACCGGTAAGATTGGACACCTAGAAAAAATCGATCAGTATCATTAAAATTATTTTTACCTTTTAATCAGATTACCGGTCATCTTCTCTTTTACACTCAAGGATTAAAACATTTGTATGGTTTTTTTATTTTTCTTCAGTCATCTTCTTCGTTCTTCCTATTCTTTTGCATTCACCATCTTCATCTCCTTCATCCACCCACCTTCATCTCCATCTTTCCTCCTACTTCCGCAACCCTTTCCTCCGGCCTCCTCCTTATCTTTATCCATTCCTCCATAGGACAAAAGAGAGCACCATCTCCACCACCTCCGGCACCCTTCACTCACCAGAAAACTACCAAAAAAAAAAAAACCACAGCCTTTTATGGTGTCTTAAAGTATGCATTAGTTATGATGTACTAGAAAAATGATCCAACGGATATAATTATTCACATAAGATTTCAATGGCATAGATTAGAAACTGGATCATTCTGTTAAATTATACAACTAGACCGTAGTCGCTCTCTTGATAATATATCTTGAAAACATTTAACATAAGATATTATATATTAATGGGATAAACCAATTATAAGGATTTACTTCCTTACTTCCTCATTTTATTGGGAAAATGTTTCTTAATCTCTACTCCAATCAAGAACTTTTCCCTAGGGTTTTGGGAGCTATATGTAGCGCCGCCTTCTACTAGAAAAGGGTGTCAAACTCTTTGGTATCACAATTTACAAAATAATTATTTTACTAGAAAATAATAGATAACTACCTAGAGAGCGAGAAAAAGTTAGTCTAACAACTGAGTTTTTCTAATAGCAATCATAGCAAGGATTCGGCAGGAGGCTTGTGTGGATCAACGATAGAGGCTGGACAATTACTTCGTGCACAACTACACCGTAGACAAAACGTCGATCTATTTAAGATCAATCTGGTATGAAAGCTTGTCTACTTTCACTTTGTTTATTGTTTAAACGAAGTCGATCATAGATAAACGGAAATCAAAATTTTAAATTCCGTTGCGTTCTCGCATTCATTTTCTTACAGATTCTAAGATCACCGAAACGGGTCGAAAAAGTTCAAATTTTAATGGTGGTTCTAGAACATTGACATAGGTATGACCCAACTTTATATAAGTGTCACTCATCAGACTTAATCGGGTCCTCTCTTCAAATGGGCTGACATGGACTCGGTTCAATATTGGGCATTATACATCAGACGACGTCAACAAAGCTTTCCTTCATACAAAGTAGGTCGCCATTATTACTATATTACTGACATGACTCAGGCCGTCCTCTGTCCGACATGGTAAAGGTCATCATCTGTCATCTATTGTCTGTTAGGAAATCTATGCGGGAACGCAGCGGAATTCAAAATTTTATTTCCTTTTAACCAGGATCGACTTCGTTTAAGCAATAAACAAATAAGTAGTAGACGGTGAATACCTTGCTTGATCTAAAATATCGACGCTTTGACCGTCTAAGGATAGTACGAAACCGCCCAAGCGTTCGGCCTCTACCGCTAGTCCACACGAACAACCCCACCGGAGTCCACCATTGGATTGCTACTAGAAAAACTCGGTTGCTAGACCGACATTTTCTCTCTCCCAAATCTCTCTCTAAGAAGCTATCTTATAATCCACACGAATTGTTAACTTTTGAAATTGTGATGTATAAAAGAGCTAGCCAAGCCTCCCCCTTTATAGGGTGACCTACGCCCCTGTCAATCTCAATCTGATTAGGAGAAGCTTCCCAGTAGATTGAGGAGAAATAAAACATTTTCCAAGTAAAATACGGAAAATATCTTTGATTGATTTATCTCATTTAATTTAATATCTCATATTAAATATTTCCAAGAAATTGTCAATATTTAATATTGACTATCTTTATCTTATTACCATAAATCTATTTTTCATAAATCTATTAATATCTAATATTAATGTATGGTAATAATATTAATTAAATTACACAATCCAAGTGTATCATATATACTCTAAAATTACGCCACATTTAGCTAATAAATTGGCATCCGGAATATTCTTAATTAATATAATGCTATGATTAATTAATTTGCAAAATACATGTGTATCAATATACACAAATATATATTTCGACTTACACATCAACTATGTATATTTAATTAATCAACATAATTAATACCTTGTATTTAATTTATTCATAATAAATAAATACTACCATATTAATTTATCACTATAACACTTTATAGTCGAGATAAAACTTTCCTTATTTGGTTATCGCTATAACCGTATTTTAATCCGGCTAGATGTTCTTATGTGTGTGACCCGATAGGCTTCCGAATATGTTGGCCGGAGGCCTAAAGTGCAAATTACGAAAATGCCTTTCATACCTAACGATCACGGAATAGCGTCTAGCAACACACCGTGACCCCCAATCATCGGAAGAATCTAATGCAATGACTGTTACCTTTCATGTGAAACAGTTACCGTGTAAATAGAATCATATCGCTGTTACAATATCCATATGGTCGTACGTCGATGTCAAGCATCAACGACCGTATCTTATAATCTGGATATCCTACTCTCTCGAAGTAGCAAATTGCTTCCACTTTGCAAAGACTCACGAGAATAAGACATTCCTTATAAGAAGGCTCTTTCGGATATTTACTCCTAGTCATAGGATACGCGATTTCCGGACGAGCAACATGAATCCTACACATGCTTCAGTATCATACCTAATCACGGGGTGAACAAAAAATCACAACCCGACCCAATCCAACCTAATTTAACCTAACTCAACCCGCAATTGCGGGTTAAAAATGGATTTGGGTTGAGTTTGGTTTTAATATATTTTGACCCGCATCTTATGGGTTGAGTATGAGTTGAACAATAAAAAACACATATGAACCCAACTCAACCCATGTATGTATATATATATATATATTCAGTATCATAACATCAATTCAAACATAAACAAGTTCAGTTATCATCTTGTTCTTCCGGTAACATCATCCATATTTTCATAGTATCATCGGTTCATCACATTCTTCCGGCGACATCATTTCAAGGTAGATCAGAATTGAAAGCTTCCCGGACAGTATTTTTGGCGGAAAAGTTTGGTTTTATCTCTTTTGTTTTTGTTCATTTCTAAACCAATGGAGAACAATGGACCGTAAACTATGATGTTGATTTATTTTGGTTATCGGGTTATGGGTGATATAATTATGCTATATGTCTTTATTATATACCTTAGTTTTTAAATGTTGAATAATTTCTTTCTCTCCGATGACTAAAGATTATTGAATCAATTAATTATCACTAAGAGCGTTAAAACCTATTGTCATGCTAACCCGCACTCAACCCGAACCCAACCCGCATTTAATGAAACCCGCACATGTGGGTTGAACTTTGAATTGAGTTGAATATGGTTTCAAATTTTTATAACCCGCAACATGAGGGTTGGGTTTGAGTTCTTATGAAACCCGCACGACCCAAATCATGTGCACCCTGGCAATCACTACATGATCGCCCCATGGTTAGGGGAAACCTTAATAGTGTCAAAGCATGACAATTTACACCGTGATATCATGAAGACTCCGATCTTAAGATAATTGCACAACCGCCACATAGTGCGACACTTAATAAAGTAAGTGGGTCAGTCTAACGTACGCATTCTCTAATACACGTTCACGTACAGTCCAAGTGTCCCTACACTTAGATAGACGAGATCTATCCCTATCTTCAATAAGATATAAGACATCTAATACGTGCTAGTCTAACGTAATATCAATGTCCCGTTTGACAGTACATACGACTAGAGACATTTAAGTATCAAACCTTTTAAAGTGAGTCGAGATCTCATCAACCACAATCAACATTATGATTTCTCTTTCACGCTTTGGCTACTGTGGACATTATCATATATACAATATCATAATTGGTCCGTTAATCGAACAAATATATAATAACAGAAAATCCATTTATCATATGTATAAACATAAAGAAATAGTAGAAATGGCCTGACCCGGTCGGATCCGGTCCGACCCGATTGGGTTTATGACACTATTTCAACATGGTCAACACGGCATAAGACATCTATGACTTAATATTGTCGACATGGTGCATGTTCACCTCAGCTTCTTACACTCAGCTCAATGTAAGTTTGTCTTGACCTCAAATGACGGTTACACTTCATTTACTAGGCATTAAGCCACGATGCTGTAACCGCTCTATGATTCTCGCCCCACGATTGCTCCAAGACTGCCACCTTAACGACTCCATGTCATTGACCACGACTTTAATGACAATACAATATTCTCCCCCCCTCACGTGGGAAGACTATATAAAGGATCATCATCCTCATTGTCAAGAACTTCGTTTTGGATTGATCCCAATTTCTCTGGGTTCGTAGGCAGTCTTTACTCGCATATACATTTTCTCAATGAATCCATCAAATTGTTAGTTGGGTCATCATCAGAAGATCCATTTACCAGGATCAAGCATCAATTTAACACCCGACGATTTCAAGTATCGTCAAACATCATCACGAGGATAACCCACATTATTTGATGTTTAGTGTGCCAAAAAATGTGATGCTTATCATTTAGTGTAAAAAAACAAAATACATACTATTATCTATCTAGAGAATGTAAGGTCTAAACTACCGTAATATAAATAAATAATGATAATTGTATATTAAAAATCAAATAAAGCCCATACAAGGCATTATTTTTTAGTTGCATAGGGGCAGTAAGTGAACCGAACTATTTGTGAGCTACTTCGTGTATACGCAGGGGCGGATCTAAAGCCTACTAAGGGTGGTCCACGGATCCCGCTAAAAATAAAAATACTCTGCATTTTACCTATAGAAAATATTTCGGACCTCGTGAAAAAATTTATTTAGTGTGTTAAATATTTACTGAATGCAATCGAAAAAAGTTACTATCCGCCACTACGTATACGACTTATAAAGAAATGTGATTTGATTGGAGGTTTTTCGAGTTCGAGTCAAGCTACTTGAATAATACACCGAGCCGATCTCTAGCTTCAAAGTATGGTAATCGTGTTATCTCACGAGTTAATCAACCTATATTCAATAAATAATAAATTATAATATATATAACTATTATTATTAAATATTATTTTACATAAATTAGTAATTATTAGTCGAGTCGAGGTTTTGATCTAGTCATGTTTTATAAAACTTCAATGAATATTAAAAAAGCTAACGAGTCGAGTCGAGTTATGTCAAGTACTTAACGAGTCGAGTGTAATCTTTCTTCCTTATGGTTTGATCGAGTTCGAAATGAGTTTTTTTTTCGAATTGAGCTCGTCTTTAAAAAAAGATTGACTCACTTCCATTACACCGCGGGTGTCTTTGTTTTTTTTTAATATAATTTTTTATAATGAAAATTGGTATTTAGCTCTAAAAGTGTGTACGTCTACGTCTGGAAAGTTACCGGACCCAACAAAAACTCGGCATAAAGCCCAAATCCGCCATTCCGTCTGCCGGCTCTTCTACCTTCTCTCCTTCAAGCCATTTTTTGATTTATTTTTCCCTCTGAAAAAAAGAAAACAAAATCATAAAACAAATAAAAATAAAAACTCCTTTCTGTAAACGAACGCCCAAAAATAAAAAACACGCTCTTAATCCCAAACTAAATTTTATCTAAAAATAAAATCCATAATCTTTGATGGCCTTTCATGTCTCCTGCCCAATTACCTGGTATGTGTCCCTAAATTTTAACCCCGGTGGGGTGTAGGAAATTATATATCTTTATTATACTTCACTTGCTCCTTTTTAGTTGAATTTGGGTTTTCCATCACTTGGTGGGAGTGTGTGTGATTCGTTTTGCTCATGTTTTTGTTTGTTTGGTTTGCAGTGAGAAGATTTGCTTCTGCGAGTTAGGGTTTCCGCGGAAATTGCAAACCGAGAAGGGGAGGAATGGATTTCTGGAGGAGGTTTTACGGATTGAGGAGTTTGTGAAGGACCCATGGCTGTTAAAAGCGGAGGTTAATGCGACTGTACAGGTTAAGGTTCCGAAAGTAGCTGTTGTTGTTGCTCCTCCGCCTTCTTTGCCCTCGGTGCAGCCTGTGCAAGTGCCGGAGGTTGGAGGAGATGGAAATGGGGATGCGGAAAGGGATGAGGCAGCTTTGGGGGTTTCTGCTCAGACAAAGCGTGTTGCTTTGCAGAAGAAGGCGGCTGCAGCTTCTTTGGTGGCGGAGGACTTTGCCAGAAGATTTGAATCTGGAGAAACATTGGTGAGGCTCTTTTGTACTATTAGTTTGTTAAATTCTGAAAAATTGTTTTTTGGTTGTCATTGGTATTTTGAAGCTGTTCTGCTAATGGAATAGATATGGTTTTGGCTGCAGAATTTTCAGGCATGTTCTTTGAGGACTTGTGTGTATATATTTTGGGTGGAGGTTTTGTAGACTAAGAAGATCTTTCTTATGTGTAGTTGTAGGCTTTGAGGTTTTAGCTGATCTTTTCCTTCTGTTGCGATTGGGAAGCATGGAACCAGGCACTCTTTTTGGTTGCGTGTATTGTGAAATCTAGGAATTAACAGAAAATGTTTCCACATGGTTTTATAATGGCTTTTATTCCAAGGATGGCGCGTGCTTACGGTGATATACTGAATGGTCAACGGAATGTATTGGTGTTAAATGTTGAGACTTATTTTTATCTATTTCTCTTTTATATCAATGGTCATTAAATTACTCGGCGACAAACGTTTTCTAAGTAGATTAAGTTACCACACATAGGAATTATCGAAAAGAATGTTATCACGTATTCACATTTAGATTTCTGTCTGTTTTTATGGACTGAATGACTGTGTTCACCATCATTACCTAGTTTTCTGTGTTTCAATTGGAGGTTTAACAGCAATAGCTTTCCTCTTTTGGCCATGGTCATTACAAAGTTATTTATACTTTGTGTGGAGTTAGGAATACTTTCATGTTGCGTTGAACTTGAACTAGTGTTTATAATTGAAAAACAGGAAGCAGTTTGAAGTCCTTTTGGGATTTGTCCTACAAGGTTGAGTTTTGACACTTTTGATTTACTTCTTGGTTATCTGGTGACAGGTAACATTTCGGAATTAAATTTGAAGGTGTTAAATAGCTTACCATTGTGAGTGGTTCAAATCGTCATCGTTAAAACCAAGTTCCCAAAAGCAACATATGTTTAATCTGTGATTCGCAAACGGCTAATAAAACTGAGATGAATGCATTTGCTATACTAGGCATGTTGCAGGCCATAAAATCGACATGTGTTGATTTCCTCGAAATAAACACAAATTGGTTACCTTTTTGCTTACTTAAATTGCTGTTTAAAGCAATGGCGAACCAGTTTGCCTTTATAGTTTATATATAGATAATGTTTAGTCGAGAGCTTCAAGGTATTGGAAACAATGATGTTGTTTTTGTACTGGGGCTTTTCTAATTATCAATTGAGACATCTTATGGGCAGGTGGTTTTTATTTCTGTAATCATGCTACCTGTATTCTGTACTTTATCAACTAGAGTGGAAATGTGTAGTATTTATATGTTTCATGTTTGGGACATGGAATTGCAACTTGTATCTACCAACATATGTTTGGAAAATATCAATGCAACTTTGAAATTTCTATCCCTAATGAAAGTTATTGCTATGCATCAAAGTTATTTTTGTCATGTTACCCATTATTTTATCGGCTTTTGTTTTCTCTTTTTATTGGGTTTTTTTTTGTTGGGGGTGGTGGTGGTGACCCATACAATGCTAAGCCTTCATATATCATTGGTGCCAGTTGTGAAGTTTTGTTCATCTCTTTCAACTGACCATCCTTGTTATTTTAGTCTAATGAGCTGTGACCATCAGTTTTGCTGTCGTACTGATATTTTCCTTTTACCTTCATTTGTCATCTTATTTGTATGCACTTTTGAGCAATTGTCATTCATTTGCACATTATGTAGAACTTTGTGAAATTTGAGCTTGTTGTCTTGGTGCTTTTAGACCAGGTTGTTGTATTTCAAACATAACATCTATGGCCCTTATCTACCTGCAGGCTGCTGTGAAAGATGATAATGAAGAAGAAAATGTTCAATCGAAAGTGAAAGTGATGTGTCGGCTGTGCTTTGCTGGTGAAAATGAAGGAAGTGAAACAGCGAGGAAGATGTTGCCATGTAACACATGTGGCAAAAAGTATCATAGGAGCTGCCTTAAGTCTTGGTCTAAAAATAGAGGTAAATGAAATGGCCTACTTGTATCGAGTTTACATGTGTTTCTTTGACGAACAATGATATTTCTACAGATCTTTTTCACTGGAGTTCATGGACTTGCCCTTCTTGCCGAATTTGTGAGGTAATAACTCATCCATGCTTCATCAAACCGGGGTAGATGGAAGTTACCATTTCTTGAATGGCTTGCATAGTAGAAGTTCAATTCTGCTTCTGTAATCTGTATACGTTATTGATTAGGAAGAAGTGTTTATTATCAGTCCTTCGTCACTATGATGCATAAAACTTTCGACCAATTTTTCTCCGAGAAGTCAGCAGCTTATAAGTCATATTTTCTTGACCTTTTATACCCATTCTTTCTTTGCACATGTTATCTAGCATGCAAATATCTTGATTCATGCCTACCTTTTATTCGTCTGTGAGAAGAATTTGCTTTGCCTTTTGGGATGCCTGTTCGCAATGGTACAAAACCAGGCTATAGAATAATGTGCTTTTGTTTGTCATTCTGATAATCCTCTTTTTAACTTTTATTTTTTATTCTCTTAATATTTTTTTTTTCCCTTTCTAAAGGTCTGTAAAAGAATGGGGGATCCAAATAAATTCATGTTCTGCAAAAGATGTGATGGTGCATTCCACTGTTACTGTCAGCAGCCTCCGCACAAGGTTTGTCATTGATTTTACGTTATTATTCTTTTGTTACACATTTGCTTCATGTTTTTCATTCTTTGTATTTTCAGAATGTCAGTAGTGGTCCTTATCTCTGCCCGAAGCATACCAAATGTCACAGTTGTGCTTCTACTGTTCCAGGAAATGGTTTGAGCGTGAGGTATGAGATACAAACTTTTTGTTATTCTCTTTTATGTGAATCGACGACTCCTGTTGTGTACTTGTTGACTTTCATATAGCCTTGCTTCCATTTTCTGAGTAGGGAGTCTAGTTCATGCATCTATAACAAGGAAAGACAAGCTTGTTTGCTTGTACTTTTTGTCATTGGGAAACTTTTGATTTGAAATTGGTCTGTAGATCAACTGGTTATTTGATTCTATTTAAGCAAAGGGTTACCGTTCTTGAAGTGGACATAAAGGTAATCTCTGGTTGGATAGCTGACTTGAACTAATCCTTCTAGTGCCTATTTAATTTTTCAAGATAACTTGATTTTCTGTTACGTATTCAATGTAGATGCTGTTTGTTTTTGAGTGTGATTATAGTTTGTTAATAATATTGCATGAGTGTTTCTGAGTACTTGGAAATTCTATTGCGGTGTCATCTAGTGATATGATCGTGTACTGATGTTACCCTGCCCTACCTTGTTTTATTACTTGTTTGACCAAGAGAGAACAACATTCGCGCTATTTGAAATGTCGTAATACCCTTTCCTTAGAAAGAAAGAAATCAAACTTCTTGTTTTAGGACTGTTAATGGGAACCTTAACGTAATGGTAAGACTGGTGAAATACTCCTATAAATAAGGAAGAAGTAAAACATTATGTTGTGGGTCTGTTAATAAAGGGCCTTAACGTGATAGTAAAATTTTCACTATGTAAGGTAACCTGAGATCATGGGTTTCAGTTGTGGAAACAAACTGTGATAAAATTTGGCTAACATTTTGCATATTAGGCCCAATGTGGTATGTTCCTTTATGCAAGGTTGTTTTATACAATGCGTACCAGCAGTGTGGGACTGTGAACCACAAAGGGGGAAAAATCTTGCTAACTTTAGTGTGACACTTCTTACTGTTTTTGGTAGAACTACGGCAAGTAAAAATGGACCGAATATATGACACTAAAACTTAGATGTTAATAAATTTTCAGAACAGTGGAATGTGCATTTGGGACATATTCTTCTTCAATTGAGAGTTGGAAGATGAAAAAAGGGGTACATATGTGCGTGGAAATGTTTTACAGTTGAAAAAGAATCCACCCATGTACCATTTAATTAGTGGATGAAATGGGTTGGCTCAGTCAAACATTTCTAAAGAACACCCCTTTCAACCTTCTTCCTTTAACTCTGGTTTAGAATGTCTCGTGGGTGTTGTACAGTTTTTTCTGTAGATTTGATTTCTTTTTGCTCTTAGGTAATAGTATTTTCTTGATCCATATATAGGGGTGATTGACCAGTTCTTGCTTTCTAGTCAAAGCTGACTTTTTTGTGAATGTTTTGATGTTGATGCAGGTGGTTTCTTGGATACACTTGTTGTGATGCTTGTGGAAGATTGTTTGTGAAAGGAAATTATTGTCCAGTATGTTTGAAGGTATTAACTATTCTGGTGGACGATATAATTTGGTGGAAATGTTCTTAATTTCCTATCCCACCTCTCTTTTTAGCTGAATAACTTAATGTCTTAATCCAAGAGGCTCCCATTTTCGCTTTTGGTTCGCTAATTTGGTGTTCTCAATTGAGTATAAAAATGTTACATTGCACTTCTTATGGTCTACGTGTCATTGGTAGCCTAACTAACTTTTATCTGTTAATTTGTAAGTATATTACTCCTAAAAAAAGGAAACTATATTGAGGTTTACATATGTATGTAAGGTCAACAGGAAACTATATTGACTATATTGATTTCTTATCTTTCAAATTTTACAGGTTTACAGGGATTCTGAGGCAACCCCTATGGTCTGCTGTGACGTATGTCAGCGCTGGGTGCACTGCCAGTGTGATGGCATCAGGTTTTATTTTATACACTCCTTTTTCTTATCTCTATCTTGTACTCTAGTTTTCTGCCTAAATATTAGTCTTTTAGCTTGTGGATTTGGAGTTTAACTTCTAGCTACTGGAAGAAAGGAGGGAGGTATCGAAGCGGTTATGTACCCAACTAGCCGAGAGTTTTAGCTAAATCTAGTTACCAAGTGTAGCTTGTCTTTGATTGGCTAAATGGTGTTTACTGCTCATTGAGCTCATTTTTTACATTGAATTCTATCTACTTGACATCAGTGGCGGATCCAAGAAAATAGTTCAGTGGGGGTATAAAAGTACTGTACATAGCCGACTCCGTTCAAATCAACAATTTCTCTAGTACTAAATGAACCAAAAGCCATAAAAACAGATGCCTCCCTAGATGCACCTACCTTGGATTCCCAATCTCTCTCCAACTCCGTTTAATAACTATATTGTCCATATTTCACTAATCTGTTAAAAAAATTTACATAAAAGTAAGATTGCAAGCACATTTCTGTTTCTGGTGGACATTGTTACAGAACTGTTGCTAGCAAACAAAAAAGAAAGGAAAAAAAATAGCTGTCGGACTTAGCTGGGATTGACAATTTAACAAACATATTATTATTAACAATCAACAAAGAACAACTTCAATTTTCACATATAAATTAATTTTTAAAAAAAGGCCTGATGAATTTAGAATGGAGTGCGGACAGGACAGGATACCTATCTGCTGGCTGCTGCTGTCTATGTGTGCTGGCCGTTTAGATTCGTGGTCATTGGAGGAGGAGCCGAGGAGGAGAGTCCTCATTGGTGTTGCTATTTACTATGCTTGGCCGGAGGCGGAGCTGATTGATTTCCCCCTTCGTTGCTGCAGCCTGCAGAGCCGTCACCGGTGTGCAAGGAGAAAGAAAGAGACACCGTTGTGGACTGGAAGGAGCCATGGAGGACCGCAGCGGCGCTGCTTCTATTTTGCTTAGGGTTAGGGGATGTGAATTGGAAATGTCGAATAGGAAACGAGGGGGAGCCGGGAGGGGTGTTTTCTTAAAACTTCCGGGGCTGGTCGGTTCCAATCGGGTTGGGAGCGGGTAATTAGGGCTAAATTGATTTTTGACTATTTTTTTAAAGAAAAACCCAGTGGGGTCCCATGCCTGCCCCCCCCCCCCCCCAAAGGACTTGTGTCCACCCCTGCCTGACAACTAGCCATTATCACTGATTTACTCGAGTTTTTGTCCAGCCCCTTTCTTCATTTCTGTATATAATACAGAACACTTGAGGCAATATAGTTCATTGCCAGGGGTGTTCTTAGACTCTGCTAACCTAGCTATTTTTTGTGCAGTGATGCAAAGTATCTGCAGTTTCAAGTTGATGGAAACCTCCAATATTCCTGTCCAACATGCCGAGGGGAATGCTATCAAGTAAGTCTTAAATCTTAATTTATGTGGACATGTTTATTTGAGGAAACAAGAAAAGCTTCATGGATTCGCTCTTACTCGTATTGCCAGGTTAGAAATCTAGAGGATGCTGTTCAGGAGCTCTGGAAAAGGAGAGATGAAGCTGACAAGGATTTAATTGCAAGCTTGAGGGCTGCGGCTGGATTGCCAACACAGGAAGAAATATTTTCCATTTCACCTTTTTCTGATGACGAGGAAAATGATCCTGTAGTTCTGAAGAATGAATCTGGTCGCTCTTTAAAGTTTTCTGTCAAAGGGTTAGTTGATAAATCTCCTAAAAAGAACAAGGATGGAAAGAAATCTTCGAGCAAGAAATCTGGGAAAAAGGAGCATCAATCTCTTTTAGGAAGTCGAGCTGAGGCCTATCGGAGTACTGAAAGACTTGATGCTTCATCATTTGATTATAATAACTCTGCGGATAGCAGGAAGCATACTTCTAAAAGTGAAGAACGTGGTAATTTTCTGTCTCCAATTGCTGGTAGCTTGACTGAAGGGATGTGCGTAACTAACCAATCAGGTGTCCAGAAACACAAATTTATTGATGAGGTGACTGCAAGCACTGGTAATCGAGCACTTAGAACGGTGAAAATAAAAAACAACAAATATCAAGGTGGTTTGATTAGTGGCGATGGTATTGGAGACCAAAATGATACATTGAAGACCTCCAAAGGTCGAAGGCTTGTTATACACATAGGATCACGAAATAAAAATGCTCCTATGTCTCCCAATTCCGATGCTTCAAGCTGCCAGAAGGATCTTGACTTGTCTGCCTCAAATGGTATAATCTCTTTCCTGGTTTTCTTGTATTTGGTTTCCTGCTAGTGTTATTTAGATGCCAGATTGTTTTAAGGGCAACTGTTTGCTAGTAGACCAAGGTTTTTGGCTGCCAGTAACCTTGATTCATAGTTTTAGGATCTATGTCCCACCAAGATGAAGGGAAAGGATAGTATGATTCTAACAATGTATACACTTCATGTCAAAATTAGGTTAAGCTAATAATATCTGAAACTTGTAATGCAAGCAGGAAGAAGACTTCAGTAGCTGGAAGAATTAAATTATTTATTATACTTTTTTAAAGATACATTTAGTGTATGAAACTATGAATGAAGGTATAGTGTGGATACTCAGCATGGCATTGTATACTTGGACGTGCATCATGCGTGCAGACAGACAACCCTTTGTGTTTGTATGCACACATGACATCCATCCAACGTAACAGTGCAATTGTGAAGGGTCCATACAAAAATTTCCTGTTTATGGTTGATTTTGCTAGTCCACATCATGCGACTGCAAATCTCAAAGACGGGGGACTAAAACGAATAGTGCAGGAGATTGTGTGTGTCTCATTTTTAATTGCTATTGGTGTGGTCTTTTTCTTTAGTGTGATCAGTGCTTGATGGTCTCATCATTATAACCATGCCTATCATTTTTTCAGGCAGTGAAGATGTAGTAGGAGAACCTAGATTCATGGCCCCCCAGGATAGTGCACCCAAATTTGGCTACGTGAAAGGTCAGTTTGCAATCGTCAAATATTGAGATATTTTTCCTTATCATTTGCTTTATTTTGAATTACACACACGCGCGCGTGTGTGTGTGTGTGTGTCTATATATATTTGAATGATATTGATAATACACCTGTTTTGTTTTTGCGAACAACAGCTGCTGGTATTCCTGATCAGAATAAAGACTCAAAGCCTAGAGGAAAAGAAGGCAGCTTGATTAAATTTAAAAATTCTGGCATAGAAGCCATTGACATGTCTCCCAAATTAGCTGGAGGAAAATTTAGTGATACATTTGACTCGGTTTCTTCGCGAAGTACGCGTTCCCTGTTGGGGAAACGAAGCACAGAAGGTAACGCTACTACTGCAGGTTCTGCGAGTACTGCTGAAGTTTCAATTGGCAGAGGGAACAAATGGTCATCGCCAATGACGTTTGCACAAGGGGGGAGGCCTGTTGATAATAATACTACTCAAACTCCAGTTTCTCCTAAGGAAACTAAACATCTACTGAAACTAAAACTCAAGAATCCTATTCTAGAGAGCCAGAGTCCTTGGACTCCTAAGGAGGAGGAGAGGGTTTCTGTTAAGGGTCAACGATCAAAGAGGAAAAGACCTTCTTCGCCCATCAGGGGGGAAAGGGTAGTATCAACTGCGGGTGAGGATGATGCACGACCGTCATCATATAAAGACAACACCATGGATGAGATCATGGATGCAAGTTGGATACTACAGAAATTAGGCAAAGATGCTATTGGTAAGAGAGTGGAAGTTCATCAGGCATCAAACAATACATGGTAAGCTTTTCTTTTATTCATACCGATGTACACTCCCAAATGCAACCCCTTCCCCCTCTCCCCCCTTCAGAAAAAAAAATGTTGGTCCCTAGGTTGCACGGTTATGGTAATGTAGGTGCAGATACATGATACACAGGTGTGTGATTTTTGAAAAATATACAATACGGGTGCATGATTTTTGAAAAATATAGGATTCTTGTATCAAAATGTCAATTTTTTTTTGCAAAGTCGCTCTTGGCGTGCATTCTAAATATGGGATTTGTGACTTTCTTTTTGAATAGGAGTATCTGTGCGTCGTAGGTTGGGTCATCTTATAACGGTTTTTTGGGTACTGTGTGCAGGAATAAGGGAACAGTGACAGAAGTGTTTGAAGGATCATCCCGAATCTTTGTTGCACTTGATAACGGGAAGACTAAAAACTTGGAGCTTGGAAAGCAAGGAGTCCGTTTTATCTCGCAAAAGCAGAAACGCTAAATGATAATTATGTGGAGTTGTTTTTTTTTCTACAGAAGAGCAACAGTAACCGGTAGCTGCTATATATTCTTTCACAAAGCATGGAGCTATCGGATATTATTGGAAATGAAGGCCGTGGTGAGGTAGCAGTAGACGATCGAACCATCTTTTTTCTTTCTAGTTCAGCTTCTCATGGCCCCCCTTGTTATTTATTTCTTAAGTGATAATGCTCATTTTGAATGATTTTTTTTTTTTTTCTTCAAGATTATTGTTTTTGCAGCAAGAACATAAAACTTATGGAGATATGTTGTTCTCCTAGAAGTCCTGTGACTTGATCAAATGTCAAAGTTGTATCTTTAGATTATAGACTCTGATATGTTAATTACTGTACTGTTTTGGTTTAGAAAAATAGCTAGCCAACATTTGTTTCTTTTGAATTCAATTGATTGTTTCGTTCGACAACTTGAAAGATTTGAAAAATTATGCTCATCTTTTTTAACATCTGAAATTTATGATTAACATATTGACCCCTAACAAGTTAAAAATTATTTGTATTTGTTCCATGCGTTTTGAAAACCGTTTCTGATTATACCTGTACATAACTATTGTTTGTAGGAGTTCAACACAACAAACGACATTTCTGATTATACCTGAACATAGCTATTGTTTGTAGAAGGTCAACATAACAAGCGACGTAGAAATTTGTTTCAGGATCGTCATCAATCTTATGGTCAAATTTGATCTCGTGTTAAGTCAACGTCCATTATGGGCAATAATAAAACGAGCTTTTAATGTTGAAATGATTGGTGAGTGCTGGTGAGGAGTGTATAAGTTATAAAATTCTAAGTATATATACTCATTTTTTTTTTTTTTTGGAGAAAAGATATATACTTGAAGGAAATACTGAGTATAAAAGAATCTAGATAGATTCGGTTCTTCATTAAATCAATAAAAATAATAAAGAACTGCTGGATTGATTTGACACACTATTACTATTGTGTACCATAAAAAAATATTTTAACGGTCATCCATAACAAAAAAACAAAAATAAAAAATCAAACCAACAGCAATCACGTTACAAATTTTTTTCCATCTCAATTTTTTTTCTTCCTGCAATTTCTTCACCATGGCTTTTTTTTTTTCCAATTTCCACACTTCGTAGATTTTCATCGTTCTCTTCTTCTTGTACTTCTTTTTTCCCTTCAAAATTCTTGTTCTTCCATTATATTTCGATGTGTTTTAATTTCGCTTGGATGATTCCAAGACAACGAATTGGTATCATAGCCAATGTTTGTTCAAAAACACGACACAAGAACATAGTCAAACAACTCTCTAGGGTTCCGGTGACCCCTTTGCCGCCGCCCCGACATATCCAAATCTGACATGGCTGCTCACCAAATGAATGTTGATCAGAGTCAAGAGGAGAGGGATTTACTCCGCAGAAGCATCGACAGACAGAAAGATCCGATCTCTCAATCCCCTTCGCCGGCCTGGAAGAATTCGAGCGGTGTAGATATCATTACAGGGAGATATGTGGATTCATCTATATATATTGGTGAGGACAACGATGATGAGATGGAAGCATACAAAGATGTGCTTGATAATTTTATTGGTCCTGAAACTGATGAAAATGAACTGGTCATTCCATTGGAGGACTGCTTCGATTTGTGGCGACCTTATCGAAAGGCCCTTATCATCAAGCTCTTGGGTAAGTCCATTACTTACAATTTTCTCGTGTAAAAGACCAGCCGGAGCTCGAAACATCGGGGAAGAATTGAAATCACCAATCTTGAACATGGATTCTACGTTGTTAGATTCACGCGACAAGCAGACTATGAAGTAGCTTTAGAAAATAGTCCATGGGTAATTATGGGTCATTATCTTGCTGTTCGTAAATGGAAGCCCTTTTTTCAGCTGGAGAAGGATGCCATTACCACCACCCTTGCTTGGGTTCGTTTCTCCAACTTGCCTCTTGAAATGTTTAAAGAACATCTTCTGATGAAACTGGGTAATGTGGTGGGGAAAGCAATTCGCATTGACCCAAAGACTGCATTTAATGAAAGGCGATTTGCAAGAATCATGGTGAGGTGAACCTAGAGAAAAGACTAAAATCATCAGTGGTGATTAATTGAAGACGATTTAAAATTGAATACGAGGGTCTACAGCAAATATGCTTTTGCTGTGGGAAGTTTGGCCACAGTAAGGAAACATGCCCAGCTCGTCTTGAAGAGGAACGAGCAAATGGTGCCCCTGAATCTGAGGGAGGTCAAATACAGAAACCGCAAGGGCCCACACCGGAGAATCCGTATGGACCTTCGATGATCGCAGCTAGGCGTAGACAATGGACTCAAGGTAAAAGGACAGTCGGACACTCAACTCATATTGCTGAGACTAATAAGCAAGTAGAGAATGCAGCCTTGCAGCATATGCAAGTAGAGTCTAATGAACCTCAAAGATCGATGAAAGTCAGCAAAATGGAATGGTCCCGGAGATACAAATTTCTAGATCGAGATTCGGAGTCCTTATGGACGAGGAGGAACAGTCCGGGGACGTGCCTGGGGTGGTAGAAAGCTTGCGGGAAGCTGTTATGCAGGTGAAATCTCATTGGGGAATAACAACAACTAAGGAAATTCATAAATCTTCAGCCACTCCTTCAGGTGGCAAGGATAAGCAAATTGTCGAGGGCTCAAATGCCAATAAGCAAGGCTCAAAGTCATCGAAGGGAGGAAACAGGTCCAATCAAAAATCTTCTGAGATCGGTAGATCTAAGGATCAGAGGGCTGACCTGGGGATACAGGGCCATCAGATGAAACGACCGTCCTCTACCAAAGGTAAAAATAATGCAAGATCAGCTCTTTCTGACCTATCAAATGAGTCCAGTCAACGTGCTGCCCCTACTGCACCACATGACCAGGTCCGCATTCTCAATCGAGCTGGTCCTTCCTCAGCTCATCAGGATGAACAACATGTCAAGACTAAGGCCCTTGGTACTGTCCAACCTCAAGGTATCTATGATGAATCGATGGCCAACCTAGGCCTTAATCCTCTTTATGAGGTAGAAGTGGTAAGGTCAAAACCCTATGATTAATTTCCTTATGAAGATTCTTTCTTGGAATTGTAGGGGAGCTAGCTCTAATAGCTTCCTCCGACACTTAAAATCTATTCTTAAAGACCATAAACTGATGTGTTGTATTTGATGGAAACTCAAGCTCAAGCTCAGAAATCAAGAGATTCTTCATAAAACTTATTTTACCGATCTGTTTGTTGTGGAGGGTAGAGGATATGCATGAGGGTTGTGGTGTTTCTGGGATAATGAAAAAACTCCTTTGCAGTACGTATCCTTCTCTAATCAGTCTCTATCCATGGCAGTGCTTAAGGAAGGAGTAATAGACTGGGTTCTAACTTTGATTTACGCTTCTCCGATCCCTAGTTCCAGAAATGAAGTCATTGATTATCTTTGCAGTCTCCATTCTGTGTTCCGTAGACCTTGGTGTTTGTTGGGTGACTTCAATCAAGTAGTCTACCAGCGGGATAAACAATGTGGGAGGAGCGTGAGGGTTTAATAGAACGAAGTTCTGGTCCTTGCTTCAATCTTGTGAACTTCTAGAAATCCCCTTTCAGGGGCCTCGATTTACCTGGGTTGGCACAGTACGTGGTAACCAAAAAAATCCAACAGAGACTTGATCAGGGCTGGGGTAACACTGACTGGATGGAGAAATTTGAGTGCGCGCAAATTAAACACTTGCCTAGAGAACACTCTGATCATAATCCTATCATTCTTGACACTAATATTCGGACGGTGAAGAGGAAGAGGGAATTGTCTTTCTTTTTTCAACGAGCCTGGATGGAGCATAATAATTTTGAAGATTTTGTTATGGACATCTGGGATGCAAGCCTTACTATGTATGACATGACCCAAAAATTTACTCATGCAACAGCCAATTGGAATAAATAAGTCTTTGGCCATATTTTTCATAGAAAGAAAGCTTGCCTGGATCGTATTCATGGGGTGGAGAATAGCCTAGAAGTTGCACCCTCTCACTTCTTATCTACTCTCCATGATCAACTCAATAAAGATCTTGATTTTATCCTGGCCCAAGAAGAGACTTATTGGCACAGAGATCTCAACTTAAATGGCTTGCTGAAGGGGAACAAAATTCCCATTTTTATCATCTTACTGCAATTAGAAGAAAACAAAAGAAAACCATTAGCTGCCTCAAAGATGATCATGGCAACTGGCTCTATGACACTTCTATTCTGGAGGATATGGTGAGGAATTTTTATGTACAGCTATATAAATCTGATTCGGATAATGTTGGTCACTTGCCCAATCTCCACTTGCCTAAGCTGGACGCCTCTGACATTGCACTTCTGAATAGAAGGGTTTGTGAAAAGGAGATTGAGGATGCACTTTTTGATATGGGTGACTTCAAGGCCCCAAGCCCGGATGGTATCCCTGCTGATTTCTACAAGAAATGATGGCCCATAACGTGTAAGACTCTTATTCCTTTTGTTCTCAAGGCGTTTGATGAAGGGAAGTTTGATGCTAGACTTAATGAGACTCTTATCTCTTTGATCCCAAAATCACCCCTCCTGAAAAGTTTCTCAATTTAGACCCATTGCAATGACTAATGTTTGTGTAAAAATTATTTCTAAAGTGATTGCCAACCGCTTGCAACTGGTAATTGGGAAGCTAGTTAGTCATTCGCAATCGGCTTTCATACCTGGCAGAGGTAGTACTGGTAATATCATCCTTGTTCAGGAAGCGGTTCACTCCTTCAAACAGAAATCTGGAAAGAAAGGGGATATGATGCTAAAGATCGATTTAGAGAAGGCCTATGATAGGGTGGATTGGAATTTCTTGGAACACATTTTATCCGAAATTGGCTTCTCCCATAAAATAATTGATTTGATTATGTTCACTCTTCGCACATCACGACTCAAGGTTCTGTGGAATGGTAATTTTCTGAGACCTATCCAACCGAACGGGTCTCGCATAAGGCGGATCCTTTGGCTCCGTGCTTATTTGATCTTTGCATGGAATACCTTAGCCAGCAAATTGAGAAATCCGTGAGAGATGGAATATGGACACCAATTAAAGTTAGCAGGTATTCCCCACCCCTATCCCACGTATTCTTTGCTGATGATTTGGTTCTTCTTGGGACTGCTTTTGTGGAGCAGGCTGCTATCATCAAGCAGGTTCTGGACGATTTCTGTGTTTATTCTGGGCAGCGTCTGAGCACTAGCAAATCGAAATTCCATGCTTCCAGAAATACCTCTCCACTTCAGAAAGTACAGATTCAACAACAACTTGATATGCATCATCTGAGATAATCTGGTTTTATCTTGCATGCCCCTTCTCCACTCCAGAGTTACCGAGAACACTTTCGAGTTCATTGTGGATAAGATGCGGAAAAAGTTGACTAACTGGAAGATTAAATGTCTTTCCAGAGCAGGTAGAACAATTCTTATTAAAAGTTCCCTTGCCTCTCGAACCTTCTATGCTATGCAGTCCCTAAAACTCCCTCAATCCTGCCTGGATGAGATGGAACGTATCTGCAGACGATTCTTTTGGGGTGAAGATGATGGGGAACGTAAGATGCATACCTCTCCTGGGAAACTCTTTGCCAGCCCAAGACTTGTGGAGGACTTGGTTTCAAAAATATGCGGAACATGAATCTTGCTCTTCTCGGTAAACTAGTTTGGCAAACACTCACTGATGACCAGTCTCTGTGGGTGAAAGTTTTGATCCAGAAATATGGAAGCCCTTTTGAAACCGCACAACGAATTGGTATCATAGCCAATGTTTGTTCAAAAACACGACACAAGAAACTGCTCAAAATCTATTTCTATTTATTCCATTGAATAGTTCTCGACTTTTGAAGTCCAACGCAACAAACGATGCGAAAAACGGACCTCGAAATTGCGAGATATCAATGGTCAAAATTGTTTTTTTTTTATTGTTTGCAGCATTACCGGGTGAAGAAGAATGATCCGATCTGCCCGTTGACCCGACCCGGATTGGGAGGTTGAATGATTGATTATGTGTGTTATTGTACACATTAACTATGCTGTATTAAAAAAATATCAACGTACATGATTATTCATATTTTTTCAACGGCAAAGATTAAAAAACTGGATAATTAGAAACTGGACTGTAGCCGCTCTCTATACTTGAATTCTAGTTTGTTTGTGTTTTTTGTTTTGGTTTTTTTTTTGTTTGTTTTTTATATTTTATATTAAAGGTTGGTGCATAGGGCCGAGCTAATCTTCTCTTTATAATATCAAATGGATCCAAATATTGTAACATATATATATTTTCGCTCTTACTTATTATGACTCAAATTTAGGGAGAATGTTGATTTTTTCTGCTTGAATTTGAGTCAGAATGTATGAAATAGGTTTCTTGATCGGAATTGAGTCTAGCAAACACTTAATTTCTGATTGAAATTAAGTCTGAATAATCAATTAAATTCTAACTTTATAACATGTGCTATGTGAAAAAATACTCTCAAAACTTAAGGATATCCCCACAAATCAACTTTATTAGCATCCCTTACGCTATAACACCTCAATTTCTAAACTTATTTAAATGTTTAAATGTAGGAATAATGATGAGATGCTAATAATACATATTTTAAAAATATACTATGTATGAATCGTAACATCCCAAAATATTAGGTTGTTAACGAGACATACCTTAAAGTATTATATTGGGTTTATAAGCATTAGCGGGAATAACATAAAATGGAAATGTGTATTTAATGGAAACTTACTATATTTTTTTTTCTTCCTTTGATGAATTAATACATAAAAAAATAATAATAATGGCCAGCTTCTACATTATTATTATTATTATTATTATTATTATTATTATTATTATTATTATTATTATTATTATTATTGTACAACAAGCATCAGGGTTTCAACATTTTTATATCTACTAGTGGGGGCCAATGCGATCATGCACGTGTCCCTCACTTTTATTATCTTGTAGATTATAGTTTTTATGTCTGCAATAAATTTACCTTAGCAAAAATAAAGAAGATATCAACCTACTTCAATGCTTAGAAAGCATTTAAACCATCCTCTAGATGTGATAATATGCTGCATGTTTAAAGCAAAGAAGGTTACATGTGGGAAAAAATCTTGAAGATCAAAATGCACCTTCGTGCAAAAAGCTTCAAACCAGAGTTTCGTGAGAACCAATAAAACTACATAATAACAAAATTAAAATTTCCCAAACTCGAATAAGTGAATTGTTAGTCGTAGAATATTATTCATGTCGACTTAACCCTAACTAATACTAATAAAAAGAAATAAAAAAGAAAAGGTTCGGAAGATTTTCATTTTCTTATCTTTTATCAAAGTAAATTAGCCAAAGGATAAGTAAGATAAATGGGAGTTGGATCTCGCTTTTATTTTTATGTATCTTTTATGTATCATAGATCGAATGAACATTCTCATTCCTTGTCTAATTTTTACAATATTTTATTTTCTAGTAGTTTTTGTGACACCGTACCAAATCATACGACTTTAATTGTTTTACTTAACCAAAAATTCTCGAAGATCGAAATGCACCTTCGCACAAAAAGTCAAACCAGAGTTTCGATTGTACCAAATAGAAACTACATAATAACACAATTAAAATTTCCAAACTCGAATCGTAGAATTGAATGCTTCAAATAAAAACCCTAGTGATAAACACGTTGATGTGATAACACCGTACCAAATCATACGACTTCGTTTTACCTAACCAAACAAAAAAAGAAGGGGGAAAAGACAAAAATTTTGGTATAGCGACGACCAAAACATCGCTAAAGCCGGACGACCAAAACGTCACAAAAAGCCGTACTACCAAAGATGCAAATTTAAATAGTATACTACTATATGTGATACTAACTAATATGATATTTGTAATTTTTTTTCTTATAGTCAATGTTATATCCTTCATCTTACTGAATTAACACCCCTCTGAAAAATGACCAAGTTTTTTTTTCATGATATAATATATAGGGGGAAGGGGCCATAAGGACAAAAAATTTAATAAATGTGTCTGGAAGGACAAAAGTAACATTTTCATGATTATAAAGGACAAATATCACAATTGTTACTTTAAAATTGTTACTTCACGTGTTAATGTTACTTTGTGTTTCACAATTGTTACTTCATATTTACTCTATTCCACATTTGTTACTTCATATTTGTTACTTCATAATTGTTACATTTGTCCTTATTAAATTACAGTTTCCTTCTGCCCCGATTTTTTGATAATTTTGTCCTTTCGGACAAAAATCTATAATATATATATATATATATATATATATATATATATAAAATCATGGAGAAAATGCTTATAGTCCTAGTTGGCATAGGATAGGCGAAAATCCCCATCAGAGTGCCTCATTAGTTTAGATTCTTAGAAAATACTATCTCAACAAATTACATCTACATTTTAGATGATAAAATTTAGGTTGTTACAACAAATTTTTAATAATTTAAAATTTAAATTTTAAATTTTCATCTTATCAATTATCAATAGTAAGGTTTTAACACTATAAATAGAGATGAGGTGTGAGTCTCAAATAATTAAGCCATAAGAAGGGAGCATTAAGCACTCTGAGTTTCATTTTAAATTTTGTTTTTTTACGGCGTCCCTTTTTTATGCTTTATATTTTGCTTGACACCATCTTGTTGCTATGTGCCACCCCCAAATCTTAAGCATTAAATGCATCTGCCCATATATTTATACATATCCCTAGGTTTTTGGTCATTCTTGGGAAAGTAGCAGTAGGTTCCCAACTTGTTAAAATTTTAGTAATATTATGAATTGTAAGTTGATTGTGAAGTGGTTTCATTATATATATATATATATATATATATATATATATATATATATATATATATATATATATATATATATATATATATATATATATATATATATATAATAACAATAGTAAATTAAAATAGTGATACTCACACGATGGATGCTTATTTTTCTATGTCAATCCGATCAATTCAATGTGAGTTTTATTTTCGATACAAGCAACGGTGTGTATTTTATCAAACGATTATTTTTATGGATTGTATTTTATAAAAGCTATTGTGTATTTTTTTCAACTTGTTTTCATTATAGTTCTCATATATATGTATATACATACACACGTTGGTCATTTTGTGAGCCCTTGTGTATTTTGAACATACTATAACCACTTGTATTACTAGTATGAGAGTTGATTTGGTCATATGTGTTTTATTTATTTATTTATCAATTCACGTTTTCAAAACGTTTCATTTATGTATATTTAGGTCATGTTTTGTATCTTCCCATAATATATATATGATATGTAATACTAACTCCCATTTGAATAATAAATGTCATGACAGTCTTATAAAATTTGGTTCGACATACACCGGTCACCTGAAAATTAATGAAAAGATCATCACGATAACCAATTCTTGTTCTTACTTGAATAGAATTGCGTGTGGAGTGTAACACTCTTAGCGACTAGGTGAGTTGGGTTATTGCACCCCAGAACGTCTAGTCACCGGTCTCGGGGCCTCTTGACTTCTACTCATCGACAGTCCTAGAGTGGTGGTACCAAAATTTTCCCCAATGTCCCATGTGCATGGTCGGGAATGCAAGGGCTGACGGCTATGTCATGGTTCAGAGGGCAGTGGGGTCGGCTGGAGCCCTTTGGGAGGTTCACTGTGCGAAGGCTTGGAATCCTTTCCCTGACAATCGGTCGGAATTGTCAGGCAATAGCTTGTTTGCTTGTGAAGTGCGGTAAAAAAACATGCCGGAGTTGGTTGGTAATGACTCATCGACTAAGCCAAGTCGGTGTCAAGCAATTAATAGACTTAAATTCAAGAAATTACTTGACCTTTAAATTTTGCAAGTGTCATATTTTTGGCCATGTACTGACTACTATTTTATGCATGTTAAGGGAAAAGCTTTCTGTTGTAACATTTTAACGGTTTTATAACAATTATTTTTCGTATATAACGGTTCACGGGCACACACACCAGAACCCATTAGGCTATCTTTAGCTCACACGTTTGTGAAATCTCTTTTTAGGTTGGAGGAAGGACGGCAGGATGATGAGGTGAGCGGAGTAACCTTGGAGGCTGTTCTTGGAGAGAGAGTTCATCAGAGTTCAATGTTGACATGGCGCTTTAGTTGTCGCCAAATTTTGTTTTAGATGGTTTTGAATAGTGGATTGTTCGATGTAATAAAGTTTAAACGATGTTCTTCTCTTTTATATGGCGACGCTTGAATAAAGTACTGCCTCTCGATTTTTCTTCCTGAGTTTTAGTACTTGGCGGTGGATCGCCGCTTGTCCCTTGTTAGACCTCAAAGTGGACCCTGGGGGTCGGGATAGGCCTATTACAGCTTGGTATCGAGACAGATTTGGTTGAGGTGTTAGGATAAGAATCTATTAGTGGACTTGATTGTAGATGAGGAACGTAGGAAATAACATGGGAGTTAGGAGAGGAGTTGCGACGGCAATGCTCGATTACGCTTAAACCTATCCCCGAGAACGGCGCCAAAATCGACGCACAGACGTTATCCGGGTTAAACGATCCTAACCGGCAAAGCACCGGGTCAAATTGTAGTGCTAGTATGGTGAATCGTAGTATCGTATCCACAGGAACTTGGTAATTTCTTTTACGTGTGGTTAAACACCAAAGAGTCATTATTAACTCGATCTAAATCGCAATTTTATAACACGTATCACTACTATTCTAGTCAACATAAAATAAATACGTAATTTAAAAGTTATTCTAATATAATATATATAGATATATAAATATATATAAATGTACATAAATTGCAAAGTATATATATAGATATAAATATATAGATACCAATATATTAAATGTATATTTTAGAGAATCACCAAAACTTATATAATTGGTTTATACGATCTTTTCGATTAATTGAAATGTGTTCGATCTCTCCTTTTATTTTAGGTCCAATTGAGTAAGTGAAACGGTGCACTCTCGGTAAACAATTCCTCCTCACACGAAAGCGTATGAAATTGTCATATGTCCATTGCATCACCCAAGGTCCACAATCATTATGGTAAACGAATTAATCAACAGTCCCGAGTACAAATCTACCTTTAGATAAAAGGAGTCATTCCGTTCATCAAACGGTCAATTTTATTTTAAAGGCTCCGGTTGTCAAGGCCGGACGATTTAACTTTCCAGCTTTAAGTTTCAATTAAACTCGATGATTTAACATTATTACGATCTCGAGTACAAATTATAATAAAATTCATTTCTCCCAAAACAAATTTACCCCGGTAGAAATCGGATTCCGTTATCACGCTTGTTCACACGGCCAATTTTACCCTCCGGTTTTTCTATCTTTTATTTCATATCCTCGACTACGAGGCGCCAATTCATAATTAGATTATGAATTCTCGGATCTATTAAATATGTTAATACGAATACGATCAAAATAGAAAAAGATTCCATTAACTCAATTTTAGTCATTTTAACTTAACAACATTTCTTTAACGAAAAGATCGAAATAAAACCGATTACATAGTTTTGGCCAAGATATATTTAGCCTAAAAACATTATAACAACGAAAAATATAAAAACAAACATAAATATCAAGAAAAGTTACCCGAATACGGCAATGATTCGTAAATCGTATTTTCCGGACATTACAACTTCTTTAGCAAAACCGACTTCCGAGATTTTCCCGAGCATTACAACGATACTAAAACTACATTATTACGGCGTAAGGCCTTATTTACAAACTACAAAATAAAAAAGAAAAAAAAAGAGAGAGAGAGAGAGAATATATATATGATATGGTTTATATATATTTGGTACCCTCGATTCTCATGAAATGAGGCCTCTATTTATAGAAAAATCTTCCAAGGCCGGACTGTCCGGTATTAGGCCGGCTCGGTCCGGACTAATGATGATCCCTACTAACTTGATCACTCCAAACATGTGCGTTGGAGATATTTATTTTATATATAATTATTAAACTTCTAAAATTCATATCTCGAGTTCTGGACCTCCAAAATTGCAAACGAAATGCCAAAATTAAGATCTCGAGAAACTCTACAACTTTCATGAAGGACTCTTCTCCAGATAACGCTTTGGATAACCTCGTGTTCCTCCGAAGCTTTTACGGGATTTTTCTTAATCCAAATCGATTAGCCACTTGATCACTGTTTAAGTTGTAGACCTCCAATCTTCATAATTTAAATTGCATTGGAAAACTCTCGGAAAAATCTACAACTTTCGTGAAGAACACTTTTTCTGAAAATATCATTTTGATGAGCCATTCGTTTGTTGAAGACATTTCAATTATTACTTATCCAGATTGGTTGGCCACTTATCCACTTAAGCTTTTCAATTGACCATTTAAACTTGTGGCACTCTCTAAATCATTCCGAGATATGATTAAACTTCAATATGTCGATTCTCGGGTCTTGGTTTATAAATCGCAATAAAATACCACAAATACCCACGTAAATCGATGACGACACTTCGATTTACTAAAATCGGTACAAAATTACAACTTTTATTATTATTATTACTAAATACTCTAAATTATAAAGACTATCATTTTATACCATAATTTCATATATTTTATATAGAATTCGTTGATAAAACATAATAATATAACGTATATTTAATCATATAAAAATAATACATCAAATTACTCCCACTTAAAACTTTTGATCGTCCCTGTTAAAAAATAAGCGGAAATAAAAGATAGTATAATTTTTCAGATTATAATTTATATTGTCAATATTATAAATATATTATCTATCTTAATTTAAAATCTTAAGAAGATGAAAAAGAGTATATAATCTGAAATAACTTAAACATTAAATATTATTTAGATAAAATTATATATGTAATACTTAAGAAGTATAAATAAAATTTGAGAATTATTTTTAATCGCAACTATTATGAAATTCGAATCAAAACCTCGTAAAGTAGTTGACAAAATGGCTTATAAAGTTCAAGATGTTGGTTAATCGGAAAAAGGAAATCAAAAGAGAAAGAGTAAACAGATGTATCTACATCTTTATATTTTTGAAAAAACATAATCTCGATTTAATAGCATCTCTTTTCGATTTTTTCTTTTCTTTTTTTTTTTTTTTTTTTTTTTTTTTTTTTTCAAGATTAAGAACTTAAAAGCGTGAGTGTGTGTAGAAAATCAAACTTACAGGCATTGCTTCATCAAGATTGATCGGAGTATTACTCTTTCGATCGAAAATTACAAGTCCGGTTTCCTTAAACTTGTAATAATTCCTGAGATCTTATGATTCAACTTTTCCTCTTTCAATTTATCTTGTGCCCTCATTCCCAGCAATAGGACATTTCGTGATAATACCCTAGCTGGACTACTATCATCGTGCAATCGGAGCTTAATTACCTCATAGTGATATAGGACATTTCGTGATAATACCCTACTCACTCCAATCATTGGTAGCTACAACCGATTTGTTCTTTTTATTTTTAAGTTGTTAATCACAGATAAGGAAGATACCTGATATTTGATTAATTCTGTGTAAATATGGTGCTTCGTTCTTAATTCTTTTATAGAATATTAATATATCCGAACTTATTACCAAAATCGGCTATGTTGCAAGTGTCATGAGGTAAGATCGAATATACTACTACTTATCTAATCTTTCCAATCTCAGCATATACCAAAATTTAGCTTTTATGTCTCCATCTCTTTTTATAAGACGCATAAACTTTATGGTATTTTTCAGGAAATGTAGACCAAAATAGCTAAAGCTCGGTTATTTAATCACAATTGACAATTTCGAGTGAGGTCTTGATCACTCTAATCAAGGCTGAGGTAGGTTATTTGGCTATAGTTATATTTTTGTGGTGTCAAAAATCAATAAACTTAATCCAATTCCAAACTCATAATTCATATTGAAAATGATTCTAAAAATTTTACTTATAAATATCAACATACTTATATAATTTTATAAAAACAATATCTAATATTAATTACTCAATTATATAAACTTAAAATCTTATTAAAATCTAAATTAGACATATAATATAATTATTGTTTTTGACTATTTTTCGAAAATTTTAATGAATTTTCTAACCTAACTCTACTCCCCACTTACGAAGTGGCATCGTCCCGATGTTCAATAAGTAGTAAAGAAGTAGGTTCGAAAATAAAATTAAAATTATCTATTAACGTTATTTTTCTCGATTTTGTTTTAAATGTATACTAATTATATCATTAAATAAAAACAAATAACTTAAAAACTAAGACATATATATTAAACAAGATACATTATTATAAACTTAAAAGAAAAACTTAACTTAACTAAATTAACTTCAAACTTAATTTTAACTTAACTTATTAAAACTTAAATAACACCAACAAACAACTCTCTATATAGTAGACGAACAACCCGGTGTATCAACGGTAGCAAACCAAACCGACTTCTCTGGGACGGAAAAATCTCATCCGTCTCCAACTCTTCCACTCCATTAATAAGAATACACAAACGCGAGATCATCCATGAATTAGGCATAGGTTTCCCCTACTACCTCTGCTATTGCAAAGTCCGACACATTTCTCTCGAATCAATATACCCTACCAACAAATTCACCAAATGCCAATGCATAGAGCGTACATTTCTTCTTCGAAAGGCTAGCAAAATCCCAGGTGGGATAAACTCTAGAATTTATAAAATGCTTCCACGCCTTTAGATGTGGAAGTAAAGCTCGTGTTGACATGTCGTGATTTGCATCAAAAAGCGGGAACAGATAAATGGAAAGACTCGTGTACTTTATTCAAATGATTGTATGCATTGTCTAGTCCCCATTTTATTTCAAAGTGTTTGCATCGTGAATCGTGGTATTTCAAAGAGTTGATTTATAATAGATGAAGAGAAGGAACAAACCACTCCTCTTACCATAACGATTTGTGTAGACTCTATCGCGAACGTTGAAAGTAGGGCCGAGTAAAATTCCTTACAACCGTAATATTAACTCGCCTCGTGGTGTACTCACAAATTTCTTCCACCCACAACTACGGATCATAGTTTTTCCCATTGATCAAGCTTATCTAAATTTAAACCTTTCTCCAATAGATTGAGAATTTGCAAAACGATTGTGTAGAATGGTATTCTCGTTAGAAGCTTGAGATTCCGGATGATCCGGTGTATCAGGCTCGTAAGAATTAACCGACGGTGAGGAGTGGTTCGACATTTAAAATTATATAAAAACAAAAGAAGGAAAGTTGAAGACAAAGTGAAAAGATGAGCAATGGTTTGCCTCTCCTTTACTTCCTTAAATAGATAAAAAACAAAAGTTACGTGTGTGCATTAGACGGACTCAAGAATGACTCACCTTCGCTCTTCTTCACGGCCCGGTCCGGGAAAATGCCGGCTCGGTCCGGCCTCATCCTACTTTTTACCGAGGGGACAGAGGTAAAAGACAACTTGAGTTTTGTTTTTTACTTCACGTGTGAAATTTTGGTGATCTTTTGAAGCAACTTGATTTTGGTTAATTGATTTTGTTACTTAACGGATAAAACGACACATTATATTTTTCGAAAACGACTTAATACAAAAATTATTTTTGGGTTTTTTATAGTTTTTATGAAAATGAAACCGATTTAAAATACAAACTAAATTTTTATAAACGACTGATAAAATCAAACTAAACGAAAAATGAAAACAAACCAATAGTTAAATGACAAAAGTCGAATGCAATGAAATGTGTAGTAAACATGTTTAATCAATCATTAAAATTCAATCTTCATCATAGTCTTCCTCCGGATCAACTTGAAAACTCGAACTCGGAACGATCGAGAAGTCGATGGTCGAATCTGTAGTCGTGGTCCTGATCGAACTATCAAGACCCATCGAACTCATGCCATCGTGACATGTGCAAACTCGCTGAATCCTCCCCAACTCGACATCGCCGTCTCTCGAACACTGTCGAAAATACACTGTCCCACTAGATTGGCTTCCAAAAGATATGACGATGGATGAAAGCTCGACGGTGGTGGAATAGGTGTTTCCCACGTGTGGTAAGGTATAAGAAGCAGCATCGACAAGGTGGATAGGCAGATCATCAAAAGTAGGATTACTAAGCAACCGCTCGTTCTTTCTAAACCTCTACGAATATCATCACACCACCGCCTAGTACTCTCAAATAATAAAGCCACATTGGCTTGACCACGTGCAACATCTCGCTACTAAAGATTGAAACATGTCATATGTGATAGTGTTGGAGAAAGGAGTTTGTTGAGGCCGACTAGAAAAAGATGGAAAGGAAGAAGATGTAAAAGCGGTGGAGTGGGCCGAGTTTGACGCCTTCTAAGCAAAGAGCTAATACTACCATCCGGAAGACTAGTCAAACTAGGTCCAATCGATTTCCATCACCAGAGATAACTTGTCATTAGGCGGAAATGGTACTCCCAACCTACGACATAAATCGAGATAAAACAAGGGAAGTATAGATGACTCCCTCAGTCCAGCGATGACAATACTCTCAAAAATTCTTTTAAACATGACTTTTCCAACATCCACTCTAACATCATTTACCATTGCCTGTGCAATACAAACATCTTCCTTTCCAAAAGCAAAGATGTTTACTAGAAGGATAGAGATTATGGCTAATAAATCTTTTAATTGCCCTCAAACCTCTAAAATAGCCTCGTAATTAAACCGATTTTCAACCCACACCGCGGTCGGGTCAAAAAGCAGTCTGGGGCTCGTATAATCCGCTTCAAAACTAGCAGGATCATCTAAATTATAAACTACCCCAGTAATCCTCCTCATCGGAAAAACCTCAACTCCTAAGATTGCATTAATGACGGCAGGTTAAAAGGAATATTTACGCTCGTAGTGGTGCAGCTTCCTCATCGAGTAAGTCGTTCTTCCGACAAAGTAGATAAAACCGAATAAAACTCAAATACTATAGTCGTGTTAATCTCCCTTCCCTTCCGGGTCGCTAAATCTAACCACCGACGCTTTCTAAAGATATTCTTGACTTCATCACCTAAGTCATCCAAGTCTAATCCTTTTCAACCGTAACATCACACTTACTATAAATTTTCTTATATGCTTTCTTAGCCTCGTGATGCGGTTGTTTCAAAACTTACGCTTTCCTCCTCAGTGATAAAATTATCGTGCCTACGACAGAGTTGAAATTGGAATTTTGATTTTCTCTTTTAGAGACTCTAGTACTCGACTCACCCATTCTACGATATTGGTAATGCCAATCAACAACAAAAGTAACAATAAAAACAACAAAAAATAAAAATGTCACAACACACTCAAAAATCAAAACAGTTGAAATTAATCTAAAAAATTATGAAAAATACGAAATTGACAACTAAATAAACTAGATTATACCTTATAGTGTAGAAAACGTTGAAAAGTAGGCCGGAAAAGTGTTAAAGTCGCCGGAATGAATGGAGCTTGTTTTTGACCCTTTTTGAATTTTTCAATTTGTGTTGAAGAGAGGAGATGATAATGAGAAGAAATTAAGTAATGGTGTAGTGTGAGATGAAGTTTTGTTGAAGAAAAGTGAAAAATTTCGTAATGGTGGGGTTTGGTGTGTTGGGTGCGGTCATTAAGAAGAATTAGGGAAGAAGAAGAAGAAAAGAAGGGTCCCGCTTTTTTTATGATTTTTGACCCGGACCGTCCGGTTAAGGCCGGATCGGTCCGTGAACAAATTTTTCTATTTTTTCGATTTTATGATTTTTGAATAAAACTTATACAAATTCTAATAAAACTTAGTTAAAGTCTTAAAATAAGTTTATAAAATTTTCTTAAAATAAAATTTGAAGGAACTTTTATAATTTTATAACAATTTCTAAAAATTTAATAAAATCTTTATAACACTTTAATAAAAGCTTATAAAAATTTAATAAATTTATATCAACTCTTATAAAACGCTTAAATTAAAACTAAAAAAAAAACAACTTTTATAAAATTTTTATAAAACTCCTCAAATTTTCATAAAGATCCAATTATAAAATTCTCGAAGTTATGCGAAAATTTTATAAAATAAAATAAAGGACTCAAACTTAAGGGTTCCCCGACTTTCGATTTCTAAATCTTCCAAAGTTCGATATAACGCTTCAATCAACCTAACTCCTAAAAACGAGGCATTTGATTATCGCACTTCTTGATGTTCCATTACATACTTTTCTCAATCTGATCTCTCTCAACAATTTCTTGTTTTGTTCAAAACTAAAGCTTTCATAGAAAACGCGACATCTTTATCAAGGCCTAATTTCAAAAGTAAAATAAAACTCCTATTCTATCTAAAAGACATCCAGCTTCTTTTACGCTCTATCCGGTAAAAGACGAAAAGAGTTTAAACATAAAAATACACAAAAATAAAGTAAAGATAGATAGCACCTGGTATTCGGTGATTCCATTTCTCGCTTTCTTTTTTCATTTTTCCTCTGCTTTTCAATTTGTCGGGGGATCAATCAAGAGCATTATTTCTTCTTTCAGATGTGATTCCTTCTCCTCCACAAATAACTTTACTCAGGTCCATTGGCTATAAAAGTTGTATTTCCATCGCTTAGTTCAACACCTCCAGCTTTGTAAACCCGTGTTACTTTAAATGGACTGCCCATCTTGATTTAAGCTTACCTGGAAACAACTTTAAACGTGAATTGTACAAAAGCACTCGATCACCTACATGGAACTCACGCTAAAGATTCTCTTATCATGGAAAGACTTCGTATGCGTCTTTGTAGATTCGAAAGCGCTTTCATAAGAATCGAGACGAAATTCTTCTAGTTCTCATCAATTGAAGCAATCTATGATCACCGACACTCCTTAGGATCGAAATTTAGAAATCTAATAGCCCGAAGGCTCGGTGTTCTAACTCAACCTGGGAGATGACATGACTTACCAAAGACTAGCTTATAGGAGAACAACCAATTGGTGTTTTAAAAGTCGCTCAGACGCCCATAACGCATCATCTAATTTAATTGCCCGCTTTTACGATTTGAATCAACTGCTTTTTCCACGATTCTTTTGATCTCTATTTGACACCTCTACCTCGACCACCGGTTTGCGGATGATAGGGCGCCTTAGTTTATGTGTTACACCATATTTCTCAACTAACTTAGTAAATGGTCTATTACAAAAGTGTGAACCTCTATCGCTAATGATCGCCTCGAATGCCATATCTAGTGAATATGTTCTTTTAAGGAATCGTATGACAACCTTGGTATCATTAGTGGGAAGAGCTTCACTTTTCTACCCATTTTGAAACATAATCTACCATTACAAGAATAAATCTTTTTCCAAACGATATAGGAAAAGGTCCCATGAAATCTATACCCCAAACATCAAATAACTCACATTCTAAAATAGGTTGCATAGGCATTTCATGTTTTTTAGATACATTTCCCCATTTTTGACAAGATTCACAAGAATTAACATATTTATAAGCATCTTTATATAGTGTAGGCCAATAAAACCACATTGTAAAACTTTAAAAGCGCTTTTCCATCCTCCATGATGACCTCCCGCCTCACGATCATGACAAACGATAAAATACTTAAAATTTCATTATCAGCACACATTTTCCGATTATCCCATCCGAACATTTACGGAAAAGGTCCGTTCCTCCCAAGAATAAAATTTCAAGTCGTAAAAGAATTTCTTTTTCAAGCTTGCAAGTCCAATGAGACGGAATATAATCACAAAGTTAAGTAATTAATGATATCTCCAAACCAAGGTGAGATTTCCTTAGAAGGAATTCTATTTTTAATAATTGCATGGTTGAAGGAGTATCTATTCTAAATAGTTGTTCATCGTGAAATGAATCTTTAATTTCATTCCCTATCTCTCGCCTCGATCTCCATTCTACTTAGATGATCCACTACTACATTTTCACTTCCTTTTTTATCTTTAATTTCAATATCAAATTCTTGAAGTAGAGAATCCATCTAAGAAGACGTGGTTTTGCATCCTTCTTACTCAAGAATACTTCAGAGTCGAATGGTCTCATGTAGATTATTACCTTAGAACCAACAATATAAGATCCGAACTTATCTAAGGCAAAAATTACAGCCACAGCTTCTTTTCAGTAGTTGCATAATTAAGTCGAAATGCGTTTAATGTATGGGATGCATAGTAAATAGCTTTGAGAATTTTGTTATACCTTTGACCTAAAACAGCTCCTACACTAAATCACTAGCATCACACATAATTTCAAAAGGTAAATTCCATCTGTGCTACCAACATCTTGTGCAAGAATCAACTTCGCTTCAGGGTCTTAAATGCTTCCATACATTTACTATCAAAGTTAAAAGGTACTTCTTTTCAAGCAAATGACTTAGAGGCTTTGCTATCTTTGAAAAAATCTGCAATAAATCTCCTATAAAATCCTCGCATGTCCAAGAAATCCTCTTAGAGTCCTTAGATTAACTGTGGCGTAATTTTTCAATCACCTCGACTTTAGCTTTATCAACTTCAATTCCTATTTCAGAGATTCTATGACCTAAAACAATTCCTTCCGATACCATTAAATGACATTTTTCCCGGGCTTTAGAACTAAATTGGTATCCTCACAACGTTGTAAAACTCTTTCTAAGTGCGACAAACATTTACCAAAAGAATCTCCATAAACACTAAAGTCGCCCATAAAAATTTCTAAGAATTTCTCAACCATATCGTAAAATATAGACATCATACATCTTTGAAACGAAAGGAGAGCATTACATAAACCAAACGGCATTCTTTTATACGCAAAAAGTTCCATAAGGACATGTGAAAGTAGTCTTTTCCTATCTCCTGCCACAGAATGAAAATCAGAAATATCCCGAATAACCATCTAAGAAACAAGAATATTTATGACCACTTAAACGCTCCAACATTTGAACTATGAATGGAAGCGGATGATGATCTTTCTTAGTATGATCATTTAGTTTTCTAAAGTCAATGCACATTCGATAACCTGTAATTTCCTTTGTTGGAATCCATTCATTCTTATCATTCTCTTTCACTTTGTGAAACCTCCTTTCTTTGGTACAACTTGAGTTGGACTCACCCATTCACTATCCTCGATATAGGAAAGATTATTCCCATTTCTAATAGCTTAATGACCTCTTTCTTAACGATTAATCAGAATTCGGGTTGAGGCGGCGTTATGTTGAATACAAGGTTTAGCATCTGCTTTCAAAATTATCTTATGAACACAAATCTCCGGCTAATACCTCGAATATCGGCAATCGTCCATCCAAAAGCTTTCTTATGCTTTCTTAACATTCTTATTAATTGATCTTCTTGTCGCTTTCGCTTAAAGTTGATGAAATAATAATCGGTAATAGATTATCGCTTTCTAGAAAAGCATATTTCGATTTAAAGGTAACGGTTTCAATTCCGCATTCTTCATGGATCTTCTATTGATGATTTAAGAACCGGTCCTTCTAATTTAACTCCAAATACTTATGCCATGGTGGCTTAAAAGTAAAGCTTCCTTTATCTGAGAAAGGATTATCTCTTTCATTTCAATGTCTTCCTCATCTTCTTTATAGATAGACAGAGTTAAGCATTCTTCTAATCTGCCTTCAAAAGTTGGTAATCGATTATCATAGATGTAATGAATATCTTCTATAAAAGAACATGATTCTCGTGATGTATATGGATGGTTCATAGCTTTGAAAATATTGAAAGCAACTTCATCTTCATTGACTCTCAAAATTAACTCTCCTTTATGAACATCGATTAAAGTTCTTCCTGTAGCTGTAAATGGACGACTAGAATAAGAGGCGCCGAATATCCTTCTTCCATTTCCATAACTACAAAATCTACTGGAAAATAGAATTTGTCTACTTTAACCAAGACATCCTTAATCATTCCTTTAGGGTACTTAATCGATCTATCTCGCCATTTGCGAGTCATTTCGACCTTAGTAAGCTTTCCTATGCCTAGCTTTTTATAATCCTCATAAGTGATGACGGAAAAATTCAATCGTTATTATTATAACATTTCACCCCACTTTTGATACCATTTTGAGCATTTATGTATCAAATCAAGTCATTAATTTATAGGTTTTATCTAATTATATAAATAGTAAGTCTTATATAAAATATCGTGTTTTTATGTGTTTTTACTAGTTTTTGTACCGGTTTAGTAACCGGAGTGTCGTGGTCGGATTTACGCTTGGTATTTTGGTGGTTCATTGCGAGATTATACATTGACCAAGATTCCACGTAACGACATGTTTTGAGTCTAAAAGATGTGTTTAGAGGGTTAGAAGAAGGTGCCACAAGCTTACGAGTTCAAAAGGGTCGTTTTTCCTAAGTACTTGAATCATTACATATTTTCGACGGAGATTTGACCCAAAGATAGAGGCATTTTCAGGGGATGACTTCTTAATGAAAGTTGTAGATCTTCACATAAGATTTCCAACGCACTTTGAATCACGCCAATTGGAGTTCTACAACTCAAGTTATGACCAAGTGGCTAATCGATTCATATCAGTAAAATGTCGTAAACGCGACACGTAATGGAAATGGCTCATCAAAACGACATTTTCTGAAGAAGTTTCCTTAATAAAAGTTGTATATATTCAAGAAAGCTTTCCAATGGATATTGAATCAAGTCAATCGGACTTCTATAACTCAAATGGTGGTCAAGTGGCTAATTGATTCAATTTCGTAAAAATGTCGCAAAAACGCTCGGAGGAACACGAGGTACTCAAGAAGACGTTTTTGAAGAAGAGTCCTTCATGAAAGTTGTAGAGTTTCTCGAGACCGTAATTTTGGCATTTCGTTTGCAATTTTTGGAGGTCTACAACTCAAGATATGAATTTTAGAAGTTTTAATCCAATATATGTCAAATCATCCGAAGATCTTGATAGAATCTGTTAGGATTTGCAATGATTACACCGGATCGATCCGGCCCTTTTCCCGGATCGATCCGGCATTGGTAAATTTTCTATAAATAGGCTGAATAGATCACAAAAGCAGCTGCCCCTGCTTCGGCCATTTTTCTTCTTTCTTGTTTGTAATAGTAATATATATATATATATATATGTATAATTTCCTTTTCTTTCTTGTTTTCATTTTATTTTTTTGTTTTATTTATAGTGTATATATATATATATATATATATATAACTAACTATCTAACTATATATCTATATATATATATATATCTATCTATATATATACATATATATTTATATAACTATCTATATATACATATATATGTACTTACACGCATACATATATATCTATATATTAGTTGTAGTACTTATATATATATATATATCTAGCTAACTATATATATATCTATATATATATATATTTCCTAATTAGTAGTATATATATAGTAGGCATTATGCCATTAAAAGAATAATAGCCGAGGTACCGTTGTAATACTGGACAGTTATCAAAAGATCGTCGTTGCTATAGTTGTTATTTCCGAAGAATACAACCTCAAAAAAAAATGATTTTAAGCAATCAAATGATGATGAGAGGCTAAAGCACGTTGGAACAAGCCTTGTGAAACCGATTCTTAGCAGCATCTCGATCTCGACTTTTGGATTGTTTTGTAAGTTTTAATAAAAGTTGTATCTTTATTATGCTTTATTCGTTTTTATGCAATTATATCGAGAGATCGGTGCATATTTGATGTTTAACGTTTGACGAGAGTCGTTGTTAAACTTTAGATCACCGTAGTAAAGATTAGATTTTTAACCTAAAAATAACGAGAGTTGTTAGGTCGAATTTCTAGATTGCGAAATTGAGAGATTTCACACCTTTGTTATGAAAGCGTTAATCTTTAAAATCGAAAGATAAAAGATTGATAGGCGAACTTTTCTAAAGAGATTAGGAGTTCATACCTTCGATAGGTGAATCACAATTTTCGTTAAATCACTACAAGATAATCTAGAGTCGAAATTGAGGGTTGTGGGAATCGTGGATCATAGCTTGTTCGTTGTTAAATTAATTGAGAAAATCGTTTGTCTTTGTTTTTTTGTTTTCATCGTAGTAACCGTAGTAAGTTTATCGTAGTTTTAGTTATAAAATAGGTACAACTTAGTTAGCTCGGTTCGTAATTATCTTTCCGGCTTTGGATTGACAACCCTCCATCCAGCTTATTTGTTTTCGCTTTTAGTTTTTATTTCTCGTGACAAGGTTAGAAAAATTATTAAGAACTAGATAAACCTCGATTCCCTGTGGATCGACTCCGGTTTTTAATCGCTATACTACGATCCCTGCACTTGGGGTAAACCGGATTTATAATTTATTACTTGTTATTTCTCATTGATAAAATCCGAGACAAGTTTTTGGCGCCGTTGCCGGGGAATCGGTACGGTCGTCTGTTCTTTATTAATTTTTCTAAAGTTGTTCTGCTTTTGTTTTTCGTGGTAGCTTTCCGTCAACGGAACCAAAGACAAGTTTTGGCGCCGTTGCCGGGAAATCTTGATTGTCTAGTTTTATTAATTTTTTCTAGTTTTTGTTATCAAGTTTTTTTGTAGGTAGGTTTAAAAAAAAAAAAAAAAAAAAAAAAAAAAACGACTCGTAAATACCGAGTAGAGTCGGTAATTACCGGAGAAAAAAATAAATAAATAAAAAATTAAAAATAATAATAAAAAAATCCAAGGAACACGTTTCAATCGTCGAGGTTGGGTGATGGATTCTCGGTGAATCCCACTCTGCGTAAGCATAAGGAATAATAAAAAAACCCCAAACCTCGTAATTTAGGTGTTGGTGTTCGAATTGGTTTATGCAAACACGGAGTCGAGAGAGGTCCACCGCTTTACACCCTCGACCTCGAAGCGAACCATAGTCGGACTAAGCAGCGAAGAGTCCGTCCCTTCGGCTCTTCCCGACGAAGAGAACACGGCCGATCAAGATTTCGAACGACGCTTGGGTCGACGAGATCGAAGAAATAGTCATAATGGCTGCAGGCGATGACGCGTCGTTGGTGACTACGCCATGCCTGGTGAAGTCAAGGTTAACCCGCAATCGCTTTTACCCGCCATTAATGCACCAACCTTCGAACTTAAACCTGGTCTCATCCAAATGATGCAACATGCATCTATCTTCCATGGTTTTCGATCGAGAATCCTCATACTCACGTACACACATTTACGGAAATATGTGGTACGACTCGCATTCAAGGAGTTAGTGAGGATGCGATAAAATTGAAACTTTTTCCATTTTCCCTAAGAGGGAGGCTAAAGAGTGGTACAACTCTCTCCTCGCTGAGTCAATCACCACCAAATTGAACTCGAGAAAGAGTTTCGAGTCAATACTTTCCTCCATCTAAGATGACCAGATGCCTAAGTGAAATTTTCACTTTCTATCAAAAGGAAAATGAGTCTTTCTTCGATCATTGGAAGAGATTCAAAGCTCTTCTTAGAAAATGCCCCCATCATGGTTTGGACTTGCAGAGGAAAGTCAACACGTTTTTCAGCGGCTTGACCGAGCTCACTAAGGGCATGGTCAACAGTTCTTCTGGTGGGGCATTCCTGAAGAAAACACCTGAAGAGGGGTGGGCATTATTCGATGATATTGCCAAATATAACTATGCCCCCTCGTATCAAGCTATTCAAGCACCACTTCCTCCTCCTAGGATCGAGGAGGTGAACAGTCAAAATGAAATCGCCATGCTGAAACAGCAGATGGCTGCTCTTACCACGTCTCTAAATCAAAAGAATAAGAATCCTTCATTTTCACTGCATTCTCAAGTTACGCTTTTGCGAAAATTGTTGTCAAACTGGCCATATGGTTGGCCAGTGTCAATTCATTTCCCCTTCGACCTATCAAGTTAATGTTGTTAGGAAAATATCATCGCAACGGAAGCGATTTATGGATCTAGATCTATGTGTATACGTAATAAAACATTAAATCTACATCTACAAGTAAGTTTGTAAGTCATACCTTTTGGATCTCTAAATCCAAATCGAAGAACCGCAAGGATGATTTGTTGGGAGTAGATGTGATGAGCACCACAGCCTTCCGTACGTGTGATCCAAGCAATTCCCGGTGGAAGGAATCCTCGACTCGAACCCCTCCGATATGCTACCCGAAAAATCACCAAAGATTTTTCTTGCTAATGGCCGAAAATAATCCTCTTGCTTTTTCAAGTAAAAGTCGAGTTTTATGTGTGTGTAGAGGCTTGGGAGAACTCTCTTTATATGTAAGAAGTAAACTTAGCCTCCAAGGATTTTATAATTAATACCAAATCAATTATGATAATCCTATTAAATAAAAGATAATCCCAAAATATTCTAGAACAAATCAAGAATATTTTTATCTTTATTTATTACCATAAATATTTATCCAATAAATATTTTATACACATGTCTTTTTAACATACAAGAAAACTAATTCCTTGTTAAAAAAAGAACACATGTGGCGCCACTTTTTATTATTGACCTAGTCAATATTAATTTTGGCATTACACAATAATAATTGGCCAAGATTATGGAAAATGTCTTTTCCACATATTTAATTATTTAGCCCAACTAATTTAATAGTCCACTAAACAATTAATTCACATATCGTTTTAATAAAGTCCAACATGAACTAAATCAATATTATTAGGATTCGACGTCCGAGAATATACATGCTATATTAGGAGGCACGTCGGGGACCATGGACTAATAATCGGCGGCTCTCGATAAATCAAATAAATAATTATCGGCGACGCATGTAATAATTATATATTCGATAAATCAATCACGAGAATATGCCACCATAATCCCGTGGATCGCACTCCTCCGATTATAAGATTATATTTATCTCCTCACGAGAAAGTAATAAGCGCCCCACCGATATAATCATTTCATATGGATTAATCCTCCATAGACTGTTCATTCTAAATCGGGAAGTTACCGTTAACCCTTTTCAGAACATCTTGTCCTTACTTACCGTTAACCCTCTAATGATCAATAATTCAAATAACTCACTGGTAGCTAATCAGTGTAATATGAACCCCATGGATCGATCAGTATCTAGGGTCAACTCATAAGGGAACTGTCTATCTACTTCCATAAATGGAAGGAATGGATTCCGTATCTGTGATAACACGTACTACTCACTCAATCCAAAGACAATGCCAAGATGGGGTAATTCGGATCACGGACTCGGTGTAATCCTTAACCGTCAAGTCAAACCTCATAATCGATTCAAGCGTTCATCGTGATCACCTCGAGGATTAAGATATATCCATAATATGATCATCTAATGATTCGATAAGACTTCTCAATTACGGAATTATATTGAGAACTCGGATCAAATCGGTCCAAACTTATATGATATATCTATCATATACAAATGCCCATTAGGTTCCCTTTAACCGAAAGTCCGGATAAGACGATCACACCTATCGTGTTATGGGCGCATTAATAGTACGTTAAAGGGAGACCCGATACTCTCGATTAACTTTACTATGGACTAATTGTATTTTAAGTACATCTTCACTAACTCAATCCTCCCGTGTATGTCTCATACAATCGAGTTAAGTGATTACATAAACGATATACTCGTGGGTTTTCAGTAGTGTAAATACTATTGTCATATCGGTGATTATGAGAATAATAAATATGAATAATAACATCATTTCATTTATTAAATAAAACAATTACAAAAATTGTCTTTCGGGCATCACACTCTAACAAATGCCGTCCGAATCATGGACAAGATAATCCAATACATGCCGGACATGTGATAATGTAGGGCACACCTCTCGTTTCGTCCCCATGAATGGACGAATCGCTTGAAGTTAATGCTTTCTTTGGCAAAGAAATCGAGATTTAATAATCGCCTCTCTGGCCAAAGTAATCTTCAAAACCAGGGTTTCGATCGAATCAAAATTTCAATCAAAACTCAAATTTTAACCAAAATCAAAATTTCAATCGAAACCCTAATCGTAACTGAACACGAATTTTTCCAATCAAAATCGAGGTTCAATCGTAATTGGCCTAACAATTCTAATTCTACATTTCAAAATCGGTCCACCCAAATTTATTCACGTAACTACCAAAACTCTCAAGGCCCTCGCAATCAAGTGATATCAAAGCTCAATGGGACTCCTTTAGGAGGAGCAAAATAGATCTATGAAAAACCTTGAGAGGCAAATCGACAGCTTGGTCGGACGGCTTAGCTTTAGACCCCAGGCAAACGCCGGGCCACGAAAAGAATCCAAAGGACGGTCAAGTTGCTCGGACCGATTTGAATAATAGCCAATGCACCGACCTGCACCTTCAATTCCTTACGGTAGAGAAGAGGTCGATTGCAATGAACTTAAGGTCCGGTACTCAACTAAGTGGTCCCCGAACCGGAAAAACCACTAACCCTCTGCCGCCAACAGGGTGAGGCAGAGGGAAGTCGTGCATCCATGCCCTCTGTTCTGCTTGATAGTACTCGGTGGTCGACCCCCGAGAAGTAAAGAGTTTGAAAGACCTCGGTGGTCAACCCCGAGAGATGAAAATTCGATGAAAGTCGTGGTCGATCCCACGACTAGTAAAAAAAAGTGAGAAAGTGGTGAGGTGGAAAGATTTGGAAGATAAAGCTGTCAGTTCATCCTCAAAGCAAGTATTTTCTGAGAATGATTTAAAGAAACTTCCATTTCCACCCAGAAAAAATAACATCTCCTTGCATGAAGACAAAAAGTATGAAAAAGTGCTTAATCTTCTGAAAACTACTCAGGTTAATCTTCCATTATCTGATGTTTTGGTTGAGATGCCTAAGTATACTAAGTTTATCAAGGATGTTGTTTCTTCTAAAAAGAAGCTCGAAGACATGGATCGGTTGATTGGTGAGGATTGCTCTATGATAAGTTATGATGATCTACCAATCAAAAGGGGTGACCCTGGGAAATTTGTGCTCACATTGTTGATGGGAGGCTTAGTCTTTCCAAATTCTTTATGTGACCTAGGTGCATCCATAAGTCTGATGCCATTGTCTGTCTGTAAACAGCTTGGGTTGAATGATCTTTTAGAACCCACAACCATGAACCTTCAATTCGCTGATAGATCTTCCAAGAAAGCTGCTGGGATATTAAAGGATGTTCTAGTTCAAATAGATAGATTCACTTTTCCGGTTGACTGGTACGTCCTAGACACTGGGAAGGATGAGAATACCCCTTTGATACTTGGAAGACCTTTTCTTTTCTACTGACCCAGCCCTCATTGGACTCGTGATGATGGAGGCCAAGTGACCATACGAGTTGGTGATCGGGAGGTGAGCTATAGTGTCTCCAAAGCTATTCGAGACCTCGATTATCCAACCGGCTTCTCTATAGAAGATATGTCTCGATGATTTTAATGATTACATAGAAAAGCAAGTCATGGTCATTGAAACCGAATATGAGCGATTAGTGGAGAACTTGAATAATCATGGTTGGGTGAATCTAGAACAATTAGAAGTTTGAATTTGATAAAGATTTGTTGAAAGGAGAAGCTTTGGCAGTGGGACCACTAAGTAGACTCAGTGATGTTGAGTTGAAAAGTGGGGAGCTTAAATCGAGTTTAGAAGATCCCCCTGCTGATTTGGTACTGAAGCCGTTACCTAAGCATCTCAAATATCGTGTTCTTAAGAGAAGGTGACAAGCTTCCGTTGATTATTTCTCGCCAATCTATCTCGATTAGAAGAGATGAAGTTATTGGACGCCTTAAGAAAGAATGAGAAAGCCTTTGGTTGGCAAGTAGGAGACATCGAGAGGATATCTCCGACATTTGTATGCATAAGATTAAGATCAAGAGGTGCCAAGTGTGTTAGACAACCCCCCTGAGGAGGCTCAACCTCATATGCAAGAAGTGGTTAAAAAGAGATTATTAAGCTTTTAGACATGGGTATCATTTACGCAATTCTTGATGAAGGAATGGGTGTCCCCTACTCAAGTAGTTCCTAAGAAAGGAGGAATTACTATTGAGAAGAATGAGAAGGGCGAAGAAGTAGCATTGAGGCTCGTTACTGGTTATAGAGTTTGTATCGACTATAGAAAGCTCAATGAAGTTACAATGAAAGATCATTTCCCCCTTCCTTTCATTGACCAGATGTTAGAACGTCTGGCAGGACATGCATTCTACTGTTTCCTTGATGGATATTCAGGATATTTCCAGATACCCATAGACCCATCTGACCAAGAAAAGACCACTTTCACTTGCCCTTATGGTACATTCGCTTACAGGCGAATGCCATTCGGTCTTTGCAATGCCCCAGCTACATTCCAAAGATGTATGCTGGCAATCTTTGATGGGCTTGTTGAAAAGTGTATGGAGATATTCATGGACGATTTCTCAGTCTTTGGTCAATCCTTTGATCACTGTCTTGCTAATCTCGATCAAGTGTTATCCTTTGTGTGGAAAGAACTTAGTCCTAAATTGGGAAAAGTGCCATTTTATGGTAGATGAAGGAATAGTTCTTGGCCACAAGATCTCAAATAAAGGAATGGAAGTGGATAGGGCAAAAGTGGAAGCTATAGAGAAGATGAATTTTCCTAGAAATGTGCGTGAAGTTCGAGGCTTTCTTGGACATGTCGGTTTTTATAGGAGATTCATTAAGGACTTTTCCAAGATAGCCAAGCCCTTTTCTACTTTACTTAGAGAAGACGTCGTTTTTAATTTTGATGATAGTTGCAAGCAAGCGTTTAAGGAGCTTAAAAATCAATTGATTTCTGCACCGATTCTTATCTCTCCGGATCGAATCTACCCTTCGAACTTATGTGTGATGCATCCAACTACGCCGTTGGTGCGATCTTAGGTGTTTAATTAAGGGAAATTCCAGCCCATCTCTTACGCCGATCACACTAAACCCTACTCAAGTTAACTACACCACTACGGAAAAGGAATTATTGGCGTAGTCTTTGCTATGGACAAGTTTCAGAGTTACTTGTTAGGTGCTACAATTATCGTGTGTGGATCGATCACGCCGCTTTGCGATATCTCATGACAAAGAAAGATGCTAAACCGCTTACTACGTTGGATCACGATCCTGCAAGAATTTGACGTTCAGATTAAGGACAAAAAGGGCAGTGAGAACGTAGTAGCTGATCATGTTTCAAGGATGCTGAATGAGGAAGAGAAAAAACCAGATGTTATAGACCTTTACTTTCCTCTAGAAAATGTTATGCTAATAGACGATTGCACTCCGTGATGTTCCATGGTATTCTTCCATCATCAACTACCTGCATTCCCAATATCTAAATCCGGAATTATCATATCAGGAGAAGAAGAAATTCTTCTCTGACTTAAAAACATTTGTTTGGGATGAACCTTACCTCTTCAAGATTTGTAAGGACGGATTGTTAAGAAGATGTGTTCCTGAATCTGAGCAACGTGATATCATTGAACAATGCCACAGTGGGCCTACTGGTGGCCACTTTGGTCCCTGGAAAACCGTTGCTAAAATCTTTCAGTCCGGTTTCTATTGGCCCACGATCTTCAAGGATTCAGAAGCCTTCTGCAAGGCTTGTGATAGGTGCCAACGAACCGGTACTCTAACTAGGCGTTTTGACATGCCATTAAAACCCATTTTAGAATGTGAGGTCTTTGATGTATGGGGTATTGATTTTATGGGTCCGTTTCCATCTTCCTGTGGAAACCAATACATCTTAGTCTGCGTTGACTATGTGTCAAAATGGGTGGAGGCTCAAGCCACTTTTCGCAATGACCACAAAACGGTCATGAGCTTTCTTAAGAAAAATATCTTTGTGAGATTTGGATGTCCCGTGCTTTAATTAGTGATGAGGAACACACTTCGCAACCGACCACTAGAAAGTCCTTGAGAAATATGGTGTTCGGCATAAAATTGGCACACCATATCATCCTATGACTAGTGGCAGTCGAGAGAAGCAATCGAGTTTAAAGAAGATCTTGGAAAAAGTTGTAAATGATCATAGAAAGGATTGAAGCCTCAAGTTGGATGATGTACTATGGGCATATCGAATCGCCTATAAGACTCCCCATGGGTATATCACCCTATCGATGGTATATGGAAAACCATGCCACTTACCAGCTTGAGTTGGAACATAAGGCGTATTGGGCTACTAAGTTCTTAAACTTCGATACCCAATCATGTGGTGAATATCGGTCAGCTGTGATTGCATGAGTTAGATGAGTTTAGACTCCAAGCCTACGAGTGTGCAAGGATTAGCAAGGATGCAGAATGAAACTCCTTCATGATGCTAAAATCAAGCGAGAATTTCAAGTTGGGAGCAAGTCTTACTTTATAATTCCAGGTTGCATCTGCTTTCTGGAAAGTTGAGGACGCGCTGGTCCGCCCCTTTGAAATTCTCGCAAATCATTCCTGGAGGAGTTTTAGAACTAAGAGGTCATGGTGACCAAATTGTTCGAGTGAATGGTCAAAGGTGCAAGCATTATATTGGACAAACCAAAGAGAAACCTTTGATTGTTCATTTCCTCGACATCCTCGGTGTGGTATGGTCAAGTCACCGAGTTTGACGAATTTTCACCGACTTGTTTTCCGAGGATGACGGCATGAGTTCATTAGAGGAAGTTATGGTGGTAGTTGGGATATGGAAGAACTTAAAAGGGAGGCACAATTGAAGAGAAAATCAAGAAGAAGAAGTCTACAATGGGGAGGATTAAAAGTGTTTGGAAAGGAATCGAAACTTGACCCCATGTGTTAGATCTTTGTTTCTGCACCACACCAATGATCGAGCTTACACGATGTAGTGGCCGGGAGGAAGGTGAAGTGGCTTGATCCAGTTGAGTTGCCGCGATTGTCGAGCAAACGACGTTAAACAAAAGCGCTACCGGAGGCAAACCCGATAATAGTAATAATAATAATAATAATAATAATAATAAATAATTTGGATAAAGATTAGTCTTAATGAAATGTAGAATTTCGATAGAAGTTGAACACATAGCACAACCAAGTATCGGGATGAATGTTTGAATCTCTTTTAAAGAGGAACGATTAGGTGGTTATCCTAAAATCCCGAGGAGTACACGTAAAACGCTCAAATACATCATTTCTCGGACTTAGGTTGTTGAACCCTTGAGGATTTGGGTATAAAAGACCCAATACTCTTTCACACATTTCATTTTATGATCTACTCTGCTTCCAACATGAATTTATGACTTGACTATGATATTTGCTCATGTGATATTCTCTATGATACATATATGCTTAGATGTTCGTGCTTTACCCGTGTGGGTTATTTTTCCATCTAAAGCTTTTATGAGAGTGACCATATATATATTGCCTATCGAATTTTCTCGACGTGATGGCCATTTTCTTATTATTCCCATATCCCTATTCGATGTTTTGGCATGAGGACCATGTCCCGTGTTTGCTTTGTGTTGGTTGTTTTTTTTTTGTTTTGGTATAGGGATTCGGATCGTGCTTTTCTCATGGTCATTACGGGATTCGATAGCATCTTTCTCGCCTGGTTTATAAGCTAAGTCTTCCTCTCTATCTCATTTACACTCTGAGAATAATGCAAAATCGTAAGTGGGGGTGAGTCCGGTTGGTTTAGAAATGGCGAGTAAGTGTTTAAACTCTTAGTTTTTGGATCTTTTTCGAGCATAAATGAGTTGAATATAATGAATTGTATAAGGTATATATTTCATGGATTTGAAGATATAATGATCAATTTGATATGTATAACTAATTTGAACCGTAAGTACATTTTAACCCCTAATTTATTTGTGTAACATGAATTGATTGTTCACGTAAGCCTTTGATATTGAAGCAAAAATTTTAAATCAGTATCCATTCAAATATCCTAGTGGTTATTCTGAGATAGTTGCGAGAACTTAGTACCTAACTTTTGAACGTGTCTTGTGAATATCCGAAGGTTTGAATGTGATAGAAAGGATATAAGTTAAGTGGAATAAAAGAAAATACCAAATTAAGATGAACTATATATATGTCGGTTGTAGCTACCAATGATTTGAGTGCGGTAGGCGTTATCACGAAACGTCCCTATACCACTATGAGGTTTAAAAGCTCCCGACTGCCTGATGATAGAAGTCCAGCTAGGGTGTTATCACGAAACGTCCTATTGCTGGGAATGAAGGCATATGCTACACATGTGAAAAAAAATTGACAATTTGGTTAAAGTTGGTTGAAAACTTAGTTATCTTCCGACTATCCCAAAGATAAATCGAATGATATGCTTTAGGATTATCCTAATAAGTACACGAGAGGACTTTGTGTGTAATCATTATCGCTTTTACCTAGGAAAGTCATTAGAATCGTCTGAATGGATATTTGTGTGTATTGCTTGAATTATTCAAGAGAGGATAGTGGAAATTGAAAAGGCTTGTCACACACACACTCTCATTATACATATATATTAAGGTTAACGTGTGGTTATGATTCGATCGGTTGTATTATATGGTTGTCCCTTATATCTTATCTTTTAAGTGAATTTTGTCCTCATTCATTTTGTTTTATCACTTGTTTTGCTTTAGAGGACGACCAAAAGCTAAGTGGGGGGTTTGTGATGACGGAAAAATTCACTTGTTATTATTATAACATTTCACCCCACTTTTGATACCATTTTGAGCATTTATGTATCAAATCAAGTCATTAATTTATAGGTTTTATCTAATTATATAAATAGTAAGTCTTATATAAAATATCGTGTTTTTATGTGTTTTTACTAGTTTTTGTACCGGTTTAGTAATCGGAGTGTCGTGTCGGATTTACGTTTGGTATTTTGGTGGTTCATTGCGGGATTATACATTGACCAAGATTCCACGTAACGACATGTTTTGAGTCTAAAAGATGTGTTTAGAGGGTTAGAAGAAGGTGCCACAAGCTTACGAGTTCAAAAGGGTCGTTTTTCCTAAGTACTTGAATCGTTACATATTTTCGACGGAGATTTGACCCAGCATAGAGGCATTTTCAGGGGATGACTTCTTAATGAAAGTTGTAGATCTTCACATAAGCTTTCCAACGCACTTTGAATCACGTCAATTGGAGTTCTACAACTCAAGTTATGACCAAGTGGCTAATCGATTCGTATCAAGTAAAATGTCGTAAACGACACGTAATGGAAATGGCTCATCAAAACGACATTTTCTGAAGAAGTTTCCTTAATAAAAGTTGTATATCTTCAAGAAAGCTTTCCAATGGATATTGAATCAAGTCAATCGGACTTCTATAACTCAAATGGTGGTCAAGTGGCTAATTGATTCAATTTAAGTAAAAATGTCGCAAAACGCTTCGGAGGAACACGAGGTACTCAAGAAGACGTTTTTTGAAGAAGAGTCCTTCATGAAAGTTGTAGAGTTTCTCGAGACCGTAATTTTGGCATTTCGTTTGCAATTTTTGGAGGTCTACAACTCAAGATATGAATTTTAGAAGTTTTAATCCAATATATGTCAAATCATCCGAAGATCTTGATAGAATCTGTTAGGATTTGCAATGATTACACCGGATCGATCCGGCCCTTTTCCCGGATCGATCCGGCATTGGTAAATTTTCTATAAATAGGCTGAATAGATCACAAAAGCAGCTGCCCCTGCTTCGGCCATTTTTCTTCTTTCTTGTTTGTAATAGTAATATATATATATATATATGTATAATTTCCTTTTCTTTCTTGTTTTCATTTTATTTTTTTGTTTTATTTATAGTGTATATATATATATATATATATATATATATATATATAACTAACTATCTAACTATATATCTATATATATATATATATCTATCTATATATATACATATATATTTATATAACTATCTATATATACATATATATGTACTTACACGCATACATATATATCTATATATTAGTTGTAGTACTTATATATATATATATATCTAGCTAACTATATATATCTATATATATATATATTTCCTAATTAGTAGTATATATATAGTAGGCATTATGCCATTAAAAGAATAATAGCCGAGGTACCGTTGTAATAATTTTGATGCTTATCAAAAGATCGTCATTGCTATAGTTGTTATTTCCGAAGAATACAACCTCAAAAAAATGATTTTAAGCAATCAAATGATGATGAGAGGCTAAAGCACGTTGGAATGCTCCTTGTGAAACCGATTCTTAGCAAAGATCTCGATCTCGACTTTTGGATTGTTTTGTAAGTTTTAATAAAAGTTGTATCTTTATTATGCTTTATTCGTTTTATGCAATTATATCGAGAGATCGGTGCATATTTGATGTTTAACGTTTGACGAGAGTCGTTGTTAAACTTTAGATCACCGTAGTAAAGATTAGATTTTTAACCTAAAAATAACGAGAGTTGTTAGGTCGAATTTCTAGATTGCGAAATTGAGAGATTTCACACCTTTGTTATGAAAGCGTTAATCTTTAAAATCGAAAGATAAAAGATTGATAGGCGAACTTTTCTAAAGAGATTAGGAGTTCATACCTTCGATAGGTGAATCACAATTTTCGTTAAATCACTACAAGATAATCTAGAGTCGAAATTGAGGGTTGTGGGAATCGGTGGATCATAGCTTGTTCGTTGTTAAATTAATTGAGAAAAATCGTTTGTGCTGTTTTGCTTTGTTTTCATCGTAGTAACCGTAGTAAGTTTATCGTAGTTTTAGTTATAAAATAGGTACAACTTAGTTAGCTCGGTTCGTAATTATCTTTCCTGGCTTTGGATTGACAACCCTCTGTCCAGTTATTTGTTTTCGTTTTTAGTTTTTATTTCTCGTGACAAGGTTAGAAAAATTATTAAGAACTAGATAAACCTCGATTCCCTGTGGATCGACTCCGGTTTTTAATCGCTATACTACGATCCCTGCACTTGGGGTAAACCGGATTTATAATTTATTACTTGTTATTTCTCATTGATAAAATCCGAGACAATAAGACATGAGATTTATACTAGCTCCAAGATCACATAAGACCTTCTTAAAAAGAAATCCTCCAATTTCACATGGAATCGTAAAACTTCGAGATCTTTCGCCAGGTGGTAACTTATCTTTGCGAATTGCAGAACATTCTTCATTTAGGCATATATTCTCATATTCCTCTAATTTTTTCTTATTTGATAGTATCTCTTTCGAAAACTTTCCATAGGCGGGTATATTAATCGAGCTTCAATAACGAGGGATATTAACATGAAGATGACGAAAAGTATCAAGAAACGAGCATACTTCTTATCGCTTTTGCCTTTTGATTTGATCTTTAGGAGGGTAAGGTAAAGATTCTAAATCTATAACCTTTGGCTCCTTAGTCAATTTCTCTTTTCCTTTTTCCTTAAACCTTTGAGTATTACTTAGTCGCCATGTTTCAGGTTCTTGAATTTTTTCCTTTAAATTGTTCCCTGAATCAATCTCTACTTCAGATTTTTTTGGTTCTTCCTGTTTCTCATTTATTCTCACATGTTCCTTGAATAAATTCCTTAAATCTTTATCCATAGGGTCTTTCAAAATCCTAGGGATTTTTACCCAATTTTCACCTTCATTTTCAGGTTCCAAACTTCTATTCCTTTTCAAGAAATTATCTATAATTTCTTCTTCCTCGTCAGTGAATTCAATTTCATCTTTAGTTTCATCATTCTTTCCATCTAAATCATTTTCTACTTCATTATTCCCAAAGTTTTCTACTCCATTGCTTCCACTAAGCTTCCTACTTCTCGTAACTACAACATTTACCTCTCTTGGGTTTCGCGGTGTTGCTTGGTAATCCTCCTGGGGTCTACTTTGTTACGTTCACCTTCCTTACTCAAATGATCTTCCATATTCCTCAACGAGGCTTCTATTGTTCTCATTCTCGGTATCATGTCCACTCATAGATGTTTTTATTGTACTCATATCTTTAGTATTGTACCAATAGAAGTCATCATTGTTTCCATATTCTTAGCTTGAGTAGATACTACACCCATCATATTTTCCATTAGTTTTTCCCATTTTTCAACTCCTTCTGCAGTTGAGTTGAACTCGAAAGTTCTTGGTATACTTTGAGTGGTATGTTGAGGATAGGATCTTGGTAATGATTGTAAATTCGATTAGATGTATTTTCTTGATAAACTTGGTTATTATTTCTATATGGGATTTGGATATGGCGGTTGTCCTGGCTTACTAGGGTTTTTTAGGACCATCGATAAGTAGGATGATCTCTTCTAATAGCATTAAACGAGTTTGAGTATGCATTGTTCAAATTCCTATGTTCTTTGAAGAAAACTCACCTCCTCTCTTGAATATCCCGTTGGTTCTTCACTCCCTAATGCCACATTATCATGACTTGAGTATTCATTTGGTGTACTATTTTCTCAATTTTGGTTCTTATTCATTGTAAACCATCAAATTTCCTACTCAAATTCTCCAAGTGTGCTAGAACTTCCGTATTATCGTACATTCTCCTGCAAAAAGCTACTTTTCCGGTGCTAGAACCGGTTTCCCACATTCTGTTATTTTTGGAAATCTTTTCTATAGCATCGTAAATCTGCTTGAGCTTCACTCATCATTAACGAACCACCACATGCATGATCTACATCCGCACGTGAGTCTTTTCTCAATTTACGACGAAGAGTTGAATTTGCATATCTAAGGAATAACCATGATCGGGACACGCTCTTAACAATTTTTAAACCTTTCCCACGCATTCCCAAGAGTTTCCTCGGATCCTTGTCTAAAGTTAGCAACCTCGACTTTTAATTCCAAATTTCGTCCGAGAGTGAAATATTGTTTGAAATTCAGTTTGAATCTCCTCCCAACTAGTAAGTGAATGATGTGGAAGAGACATAAACCAATCTCGGCTCGTCCTTTTAAAGAAAAAGGAAACATAGTCATTCTCGTTAATTCCTTATGAGCACCTTGACTTTTGGTCAGATTGCACGATTCTTCAAAAGATAGAGATGATGATGTGGATCTTCATCATCCTCTCCTAGAATTGGGCTCTTGCGTCAATTAAACCAAAAAGATGAGACTTAATTTCAAATTATTCGCTCCTTCATTAGGTAAAAGTATGGGATTATTAGTCCGGTTTCTCCTTATGGTTTGATCACGAGATAGGTCTCGGGTTTGGTGGATTATTACGATTATTCTCGGTTCCGATTTTGATTATTTCTATTATTATTATTATTATTATTAGGGTTAACGGGGTTTTGTCCATGCCTGGAGCATGTTCCACCACTTGTTCGGTGTTTCATCACCGATTTCAAATGATTCTCGTATTTACGTTTGAAGATGATTCTTGGTGAGATTTCCGACTAGTATGACCGCGTTTACTCTCTACTCTTAACTCGCCTTTCGTAAGTGTTTATGTCGGGCTTATAAGGAGTGAGAGGGCCCTTACCACTACGGTCATCAACTAACGAAAATAGAAAATAACACGAAATTGATAGTAGTAAAATTGGTAATTTTCCTAAAAGGTAACAACCAACGAAAAATAAAATAGAAATGAGATAAGAAAAGTGTTGACTTATTCTCTAGAATTTTAAGCTAATACAAGTAGTAACCATAGACACATAAAAGAAATTAGCGACGCTTCCCGGCAACGGCACCAAAAAGCGATTACGCTTTAAACTATATCCTCGAACGGCGCCAGAAATCGTGACGACGTTTCTGGGTTAAACGATCCTAACCGGCAAGATTATGCCGGGTCAAATTGTAGTGCTAGTATGGTGAATCAGAGTATCGTATCCACGAGGAACTTGGTAATTTCTTTTACGTGTGGTTAAACACCAAAGAGTCATTATTAACTCGATCTAAATCGCAAATTTATAACACAGATCACTACTATTCTAGTCAACATAAAATAAATACGTAATTTAAAAGTTATTCTAATATAATATATATAGATATATAAATATATATAAATGTACATAAATTGCAAAGTATATATATAGATATAAATATATAGATACCAATATATTAAATGTATATTTTAGAAAATCTACCAAAACTTATATAATTGGTTTATACGATCTTTTCGATTAATTGAAATGTGTTCGATCTCTCCTTTTATTTTAGGTCCAATTGAGTAAGTGAAACGGTGCACTCTCGAGGTAAACAATTCCTCCTCACACGGCGTATGAAATTGTCATATGTCCATTGCATCGATCAAGGTCCACAATCATTCACGGTAAACGAATTAATCAAGCAGGTCCGAGTACAAATCTACCTTTAGATAAAAGGAGTCATTCCGTTCACAAGCGGTCAATTTTATTTTAAAGGCTCCGGTTGTCAAGGCCGGACGATTTAACTTTCGGTTTAAGTTTCAATTAAACTGATGATTTAACATTATTACGATCTCGAGTACAAATTATAATAAAATTCATTTCTCCCAAAACAAATTTACCCCGGGTAGAAATCGGATTCCGTTATCACGTTGTTCACACGGCCAATTTTACCCTCCGGTTTTTCTATCTTTTATTTCATATCCGACGACTACGAGCGTCAATTCATAATTAGATTATGAATTCCTCGGATCTATTAAATATGTTAATCTGAATACGATCAAAATAGAAAAAGATTCCATTAACTCAATTTTAGTCATTTTAACTTAACAACATTTCTTTAAACGAAAAGATCGAAATAAAACCGATTACATAGTTTTGGCCAAAGATTATATTTAGCCTAAAAACATTATAACAACGAAAAATATAAAAACAAACATAAATCATCAAGAAAAGTTACCCGAATACGGCGGTTGATTGAAATCGTATTTTCCGGACATTACAACTTCTTTAGCAAACCGACTTCGAGATTTTCCCGAGCATTACAACGATACTAAAACTACATTATTACGGCGTAAAGCGCCTTATTTACAAACTACAAAATAAAAAAGAAAAAGAAAAGAGAGAGAGAGAGAGAATATATATATGATATGGTTTATATATATTTGGTACTTTCGATTCTGTTGAAATAGAGCCTCTATTTATAGAAAAATCTTCCAAGGCCGGACCGGTCCGGTATTAGGCGGCTCAGTCCGGACTAATGATGATCCCCACTAACTTGATCACTCCAAAGTATGCGTTGGAGATATTTATTTTTATATATAATTATTAAACTTCAAAATTCATATCTCGAGTTCTGGACCTCCAAAATTGCAAACGAAATGCCAAAATTAAGATCTCGAGAAACTCTACAACTTTCATGAAGGACTCTTCTCCAGATAATGCTTTCTTGATAACCTCGTGTTCCTCCGAAGCTTTTACGGGATTTTTCTTAATCCAAATCGATTAGCCACTTGATCACATTTAAGTTGTAGACCTCCAATCTTCATAATTTAAATTGCATTGGAAAACTCTCGGAAAAATCTACAACTTTCGTGAAGAACACTTTTCTCGAAAATATCATTTTGATGGTAATTCGTTTGTTGAAGGCGTTTCTCAATTATTACTTATCCAGATTGGTTGGCCACTTATCCACTTAAGCTTTTCAATTGACCATTTAAACTTGTGGCACTCTAAATCATTCGGAGAGATATGATTAAACTTCAATATGTCGATTCTCGGTCTTTGGTTTATAAATCTGCAATAAAATACCACAAAAATCCACGTATCTGACACTTACACCGATTTACTAAAATCGGTACAAAATTACAACTTTTTATTATTATTATTATTACTAAATATTCTAAATTATAAAGACTATCATTTTATACCATAATTTCATATATTTTATATAGAATTCGTTGATAAAACATAATAATATAACGTATATTTAATCATATAAAAATAATACATCAAGATCTAACGTCTCTTCGAAGGTATGAATTTCGAGGACAAAATTCTTTTCTTGGGGGAGAGAGTTGAAACCCCAAAATATTAGGTTGTTAACGAAACGCTTATAGTATTATATTGGTTTTATAAGCATTAGCGGGAATAACATAAAATGGAAATGTGTATTTAATGGAAACTTACTATATTTTTTTTTTCTTTGATGAATTAATACATAAAAAATAATAATAATGGCCAGCTTCTACATTATTATTATTATTATTATTATTATTATTATTATTATTATTATTATTATTATTATTATTATTGTACAACAAGCATCGGGTTTCAACATTTTTATATCTATATTTGTAATTTTTTTTTTTCTTATAGTTAATGCTATATCCTTCATCTTACTAAATTAACACCCCATTGAAAAATGACCAAGTTTTTTTTTTATTATATATATATATATATATATATATATATATATATATATATATATATATATATATATATATATAGAGAGAGAGAGAGAGAGAGAGAGAGAGAGAGAGAACCATGGAGATAATGCTTATAGTCCTAGCTGGCATAGGATAGGTGCAAATCCCTATCAACGTGCCTCATTAGTTTAGATTCTTAAAAAATACTGTCTCAACAAATTACATCTACATTTTAGATGATAAAATTTAGGATGTTACAACAAATTTTTAAAAGTTTAAAATTTAAATTTTCATCTTATCTATTATCAATAGTAAGGTATTAACACAATAAATAGTGAATGGGTGTGAGTCTCAAATCATTAAGCTAGAAGAAGGAAGCATTACGGTAGTTCTTGACATCAAATCATAACACTGTGAGTTTCATTTTAAATTTTGTTTTTTCACGGCGTCCCTTTTTTTATGCTTTATATTTTGCTTGACACCATCCTGTTGCTATGTGCCACCCCCAAATCCTAAGCATTAAATGCATCTGCCTATATATTTATACATATCCCTAGGTTTTTGGTCATTCTTGGGAAAGTAGCAGTAGGTTCCCAACTTGTTAAAATTTTAGTAATATTATGAATTGTAAGTTGATTGTGAAGTGGTTTAATGGTACTAGCTTTATGGATCGACTATTTTTTTATATAACATCAATGCTTTATGTGTGTGTCTATATATATATATATATATATATATATATATATATATATATATATATATATATATATATGTGTGTGTGTGTGCTAATAATAACAATAATAAATTAAAATAGTGATAGTCGCGATGGTTGCTTATTTTTCTATGTCAATCATGTCAATTCAATGTGAGTTTAATTTTCGATAAGCAACGGTGTGTATTAAAACGATGGGTTGTATTTTATAAAAGCTATTGTGTATTTTTTTTCAACTTGTTTTCATTATAGTCCTCATATATATGTATATACATACACACGTTGGTCATTTTGCGAGCCCTTGTGTATTTTGAACATACTATAACCACTTGTATTACTAGGAGAGTTGATTTGGTCATATGTGTTTTATTTATTTAATTATCAATTCATGTTTTCAAAACGTTTCATTTATGTATATTTAGGTCATGTTTTGTTTCTTCCCTTTTTATATATATGATATGTAATACTAACTCCCATTTGAATAATAAATGTCATGACAGTCTTATAAATTTAGTTTGACATACACCGGTCACCTGAAAATTAATGAAAAGATCATCACGATAACCAATTCTTGTTCTTGCTTGAATAGAATTACGTGTGAAGTGTAACAGTCTTAGCGACTAGGTGAGTTGGGTTATTGCACCATGAGAATGTCTAGTCATCGGTCTCGGGGCCTATTGACTTACGCTCATCATCGACAACCACAGAGTGGTGGTACCAAAATTTTCTCAATGTCCCATTTGCATGGTCGGAATGCAAAGGATGACAACGGTATGTCATTGTTCGTGAGAGTAGTGGGGTCGGGCGGAGCCGCTTTGGGAGGTTCACTGGCGAAGGCTTGGAATCCTTTCCCGACAATCGGCCGGAATTGTCGAGCAATAAGCTTTAACTTGCTTGTGAAGTCACGGTAGAAAACATCTTTGAGTTGGTTGGTTATGACTCATCAACTAAGCCAAGTCGGTGTCAAGCAATTAATAGACTTAAATTCAAGAAATTACTTGACCTTTAAATTTTCTAGTGTCATATTTTCGGTCATGTACTAACTACTATTATATGCATGTTAAGGAAATGCTTTATGTTGTAACATTTTAACGGTTTTGTAACAATTACTTTTAAGTATATAACGGTTCATGGGCACACACACCGAACTCACTAGGCTATCTTTAGCTCACACGTTTGTGAAATCTCTTTTTAGGTTGGAGGAAGGACACCAGGATGGTGAGGTGAGTGGAGTAAACTTGGAGGTCGGTTTTGCAGGAGAGAGAGTTCATCGTGAGTTCAATGTTGACATGACAGTTTAATTGTCGCTCAAGTTTTGTTTTAGCTGGTTTTGAATAGTGGATTGTTCGATGTAATAAAGTTTAAACGATGTTCTTCTCTTTTCTTTGGCGACGTTTGAATAAAGTACTAGTTCCCTCAGTATCTTTTTCTGGAGTTTTAGTACAATTGGGCGGTGGATCGCCGGCTAGTCCCTTGTTAGACCCCAGTGGACCCTAGGGGTCGGGAATAGGCCTATTATATGAATAGTGATGTGAGTCATAGTCAAGCAATTGACACGTGACCTTTATACCAATTCTTGGCTTGAAAAATGGCTCAGGTCTTCCAAGCCCACTAAAGGCTCGAATGGAGTGGTCAGATGATGGCAAAATCAAGACTCTTTGATTCTTAATGGTTAAACCCTAATCATGAGGGTTCTTCCTTTCCTTTTCCCACAATATTAGTCATGAAACTTTATTATATACTAAAAAACCGAAAAATTCCTTATTTACGAGGGTCAACCTCCACACTTCAACTTAATGTATAAAGTCTCCAAGACATTTACTGATTGCGCCATGTCGCGAGGACAAAACTCTTCGACTCTTAATAGGCACGGTAATGGATCACGCAGAAAGGTCTCAAGCTTGGGGTGTGCTCGCCTGCTCGGTAGCTGATTTATAACCATCCATCGAGGTCATGGACATGGCCTTGGTCCAACACATGTATGGAGTACAACACATACCTCACCATCGAGGCCTCCAGTATGGGCCATGCTCGTAGTGAACTTGGCCAAAACACGTTCGGTCTCTATTACTTGCACCATGCTTGAACTATGGGATAAGTTTCCATTCATAGTGCATGTAGGTAATAGTTCTCAATTTTTTATTTTATTTTATGGATATATAGAATATGCATACACGCAAGCACATTTTCTTCACTGGAACTCAAACCTCAAATCTCCGGTTTAACTATCACATCACATACAGTTGGGCCGATTTTTAGGTGGCTCCCGTAAATCAATTTGATGAAAATAAAATAAGAAAAATATTGTAATGAACCTGTATCCGATTCATTTACCAACTATTTTTTTGCGTGCACGGACTCATTACGCTATCCGTTTTCCAGCCTCGAAAGTACGCAACTACAGAGTCTATTTTTAAAAAACCAGAAGAAATAAAAAAAACGCATAGAACACAAAGCGAAGCTTACACAAGACGATGAGAACTTACAGCAGCAGCTCCTCCGGCGAATCTCCGTTATGCTGGCGATTCACGAACTGGAGAATTTCCGCCGGAGATCTCGATAATTCTGTGACTTTCGAGTCTTCTTCCGATTCTCAAGAAACGGTCGATTCATCTCCGATTTCCACTCCTCTTGTCCTCAAGCCCCCTGCACTGGAATCCGGACCCTGTGAAATCCAATGTGAGTAATTTTTTTTTTCCGGACGTAGATTTTATTTTCTGTATGAAGCTTTCATGTTTTTACCTTTTTCCTCGTCATATTTAGTTTTTGTTGTTGTAAAAATTACTTTCGCGATTAGGTTGATTTTGAGTCCTTTTATTGTTCCAAAAGGCTGAGGATTATGAAATTTCGCTATGCTGCTATTTTCGAGTGCGTTTATGATCTAGGAAGGACATTACCTTTCGAGTTTTTCTTTCTTACACCTCTGTGTATTACTTTTGGAAATTTATCCGATTTTGGGGCTGAAGTTTGCTATTCTAGTAATGTTTTTTTTCTGAAACAGAATCATCTGTCTTTTGTACTCCCGAAGCTGACAATTCTGGTTATCTGGTTTATTGGATCCCCGCGATCAGTAAATTGGGGGTTAGGTTATGTATACAAGGAGTTGATTCCTTTTCTCCCTGGCACAAAAATGTGCCTGCTAGAGCACCCGTGTGGTTTAGCATTGAAGTTAGACTTTGACATGATCAGTCCTGAAGGGTGTATTGTGAGACTATTAACTTCATAACAAACTGTGTAGATTTGAATGCTTGACCTTTCAGCTGGCAAGGGAGCAGATTTGACATTGTGTTATGTTGCAGAAGTTGTAACCTTGTACTCTTTTAAAGCATATAATATAATTTTTTTAGTTGTAACCCGCCTTGGATTTTCTGTAGAAGGCGTGGAACTTCCTGATGTTTCTTTAGCCTTGAATGTTGCTGGATTAGGTAATGCGAAAATAGGCTATGTGGGTGATGTGATTGGAATGGTGATTATTTTAGGCGGTAAGGATTGAAGCAGAGAACTAGGGTTTAGAAGATCAGAGGGAATATTTGTCCCTATGGGTGGCGTGGTTGGAATGGTGATTATTTTAGTGATGGGATTCAAAATAGAGAATGGGGGTTTAGAAGATCAGAGGGAAAGTAAAAAAAAAAAAATACAGTTAATTATAAATTTAGGCTGCCAGGGGTATAGGTATGATTAAACAGAAGGTCCTATTGTGAAGTGGAAGACATTTTTTTTGTTGAGGAATTGAATTAAAAAAGGGTTAGCCTCACCATGAAACGAGGGTGACATGAAGACATAATTCGGAGGAATTATATTAATAAAAGGTTCAAATTCTCACAATATCTTATCTTCAGAGTATCCTAGAGAGTTAGGAAGAGAGCAAGGAATATGCTTATAGCTTCCCAAGTATGACAGGCTAACGGTGATTGGAGTTGCTTAAACGATCTATCGTATGCCATTTCAACTCTTTGTTTTTATCTCATAATACAAGCTTTTTTTTTTTTAGAATGTTTCATTACTTTTCTTTCTTCATTTTAACCCTATTTTTTAATAATCCCACTACTTTTCATTACTTTACTACTAGAACATTAAAAAGACCCAGAGTATTATTTATTTTGCTTCTGGTCAAGTTGTTGCTAAGTAGAAAAGATGAACATACATTATGAACTGGATACTATAGCAATAAATATTGTAGCTTGCTCCTTATGATCAATCTTTTTTTATTTTACTTTATTAATTTTATTAATCTGCTTACTTTTGGGGCTTTATCTGATTCTTGAGTAATATTTCTGTTATATTTATATGCATACCACATGCCGAGACATTTTCATGCCAACGGATTTTCTTGCTATTAGGAGCTCGATGATTTATTTGCACTGTCTAACCTGATAGGAGTCGCTGCTAGTTTAATATCTTTGCTCTTGCTTCTGTGTGTAGTGTGATCTCATATATGTTTTCTTCGAGATTATTGATCTTTGGTGCTGCAGTATCTTTCTCGCAGAAATACGAAATCCGGCAGATATATGTTCGGAGTACAGCCCGCGTCTATGAAATTTATTATTCCAAGACTGAGCAAAGTGGCAATGAGTATCTTTGTACTGTCCGCTGCAGCATTGCTGAAAGGGAAGGGGAAGTACTCAAAGCATTTGACATTGGGTCTTTGGCTATTGAAGGAAACAGTGAAGGAAACAGTGCTACTTCTGAGGAAGGAAACAGTGCTACCTCTGAGGATGATTGGGTGGAAGTAAGGGCATTTCGTAGTGAAATTCAGGTATTCGTTTATTTCCGAGCTTCTTTTTCTTCCTGCAGAAGACAAGCTCATCTTTATTCTATGCAGTTTGTTACTTCTTCCTTGTTCTGTGATCTTTTCTTTTACATGTGATTGCAGAGTCTCTGGCTGGTTGTACATTGTTACCTGATAAAATTTTAGACTTTTTTACAATTGACTTAATACTTGTTTATCTGATTGTGTTTTTAGTTATGATTTTTTGAAGCAATCACAACAAATATTCATCTTGAAGGGTGCAGCTCATGAGATAATCAGTTTATTGCATCCCTCATCTCCACCCCACTCCCACCCCATAAATAGGGGAAAAGATAAAGTATTTAGTAATTTTTTGTTTCATTTCCTTAGCAGTCATGGTGGAGTTAATTATCTATTTATAGATGTACTTCATTTGATGTCCGATGTCTCATATGCGAAGTAGAATAGGGCATCACCTCTCCATTATTAGAATAATTAATGCTGACATTTACATATTTATGCCTTTAGAGATTAACTTCTTCGTGGATTAACTCTATTTTGCTGTAATTGTTGAGATGTGGGATATCATAAAAATGTATGCTCCTGGTTTTCAGGATTTGTACGAGGCAACAGCCGAGATCAATGATTCTGATTCTTGCACGTCAGTTACTATTCGTCTACTCTCCCTTCAGAACAAAGGACGTGTCTGCATTGATGAAGTTTACATATTCGCTGATCCAGTTGTTTCAAATGAACCAGAAAATCAGTCGCATCCGCTAAATAGCGGAAGTAGTCTAATGACTTTGCTTGTTCCCACCTTTCTCCAATTATCTAGAAGTAGGAATGATCAAGGGCAAAGTCAACAAGCTTCACCTGAATTGAAAAGCAATCAACTGGAAGCCCAATCAAAAGCAGCTGATTCGACTGATAATGTAAATGGAACGGCCAAGCTAGTGGAAAATGATCTTATATCAACTGATTTAACTGATAATGGAGAGGGAACGGCCAAGCAAGTGGAAAGTGGTCTAATATCAACTGATCTAACTGATAACGGAGAGGTAACGACCAAGCTGGGGGACAGTAATCTGATTTCAACTGATTCGAGTAATGAAGAGTGTGAGTTGGTAAGTAGAAATCATATAGAAGCCAAATCAGTAGCAACCGATTCTGCAGATGTTGCTGTTACAAAGCACGATTCAGAAAAAATCCTTCCAAACTTGACTGATTCAGGCGAGGGTAAAATTGGACAGCAAGATGTAGACGAGGTTACTGAACAAGCGAGTGTAAGTTTGCAAGATGCTAATGAGTCTACAGTTGATCCTGCTGAGAACCTACTTCCCTATCAGATACCAGACAAGGACACAAGTTCTCCTGACAATCGTGTTGAGAAGATTCTAGAACAACTCTTGTGTAGGGTAACCAAAATTGAGGAAGTTTGCTCAAGGTTTGAAGAAAGCATGTTTAAGCCCATGAAGAATATGGAGACAAGGATTCGACATGTAGAGCAACAACTGAATTTACTTGCTAATAATTCACAGTATTCTGGGTTGCCACAATATCGAAGATTTTCAGCACCATCATTTTCTTGTGATTCCAATTCTGGCTCGTTGCATGATGATGGGTGTAACTATCAGCTTCGTGATTCGAATGACTTTGAGAAAAAAGACTTCACTTTTAGTAATCTCAAACCATGTGACAATGGTATGTCTAATCCACTGCAGTCTGGATTGCCACAGTATACAAGGTTTTCTGCGCCATCATTTTCTTGTGATTCTGGCTCGAATCTCAAACCATGTGATACTGACGGTATGTCTAATCCACTTCATTCTGGATCGCAACATTATACAAGGTTTTCTGCGCCATCATTTTCATGTGATTCCAATTCTGGCTCGAATCTCAAACCATGTGATAATAACGGTATGTCTAATCCACTGCAGTCTGGATCGCCACATTATACAAGGTTTTCTGTGCCATCATTTTCATGTGATTCCAATTCTGGCTCGAATCTCAAACCATGTGATAATAACGGTATGTCTAATCCACTTCAGTCTGGATCACCACATTATACAAGGTTTTCTGCGCCATCATTTTCATGTGACTTCACTTGTAGCAGCTTATTTCAGCCTTGTGGTTCCGATGAGTTTGAAGATAAAGACTTCACTATTAGTGCCGATTCAAATTCGGTAAACAGTCCATATCTTTCTCCATGTCTCGTGGTAACTGTCCCTGAGTTCACAGGTGAAGATGATCAAGACGTTGATGATTCGAAACCTATACACGATTCCCCTGGAGAGAAGTCAAAACGAAGTGAAGATGTTGGTGAATTGAAATCGCCACAGGATTGTCCTGCACAAAATCCGAAACGTATCCTGATTGATGATTTCTTAGCTGCTTCACTTTCTGGACTCTTATCTGCATCTGCTAGTCATTCTTCAAAAGATAAACAACCTACTGATGTAGCCTCTGATACCAACAAGATTTTCCTTGCAGAAGATTTACTGACTGCTTGATTCATCATATTCCCAATCTTTTACTGCTCCTGAATTTACCTTTGGGGAAAATTGCGGCGAGGAGTATTCAGATTTTCAGTTTGTCCCACTGCCTACTTCTGGTATTGAGCTTAAGAAAGACGATGTTTGTAGCAGTGTTCTTTCTAATCCTATAAAAAAATTTGAGCCATCAAATTCTTTGGCTGATTTATCAACACCGCTGTCCTTGGATTCTGAATTTGTCTTTAATGAATGTCCAGCTGCCCTAGCTCCAGTTGAAGCCATTGTTGGTGATAAAGAAGAAACTCCGGGATCCGCTGCTGCTTCTTCTGCTGAAACAGTTTTTTCATTCGACTTCTTCAAGGGGGGTATTGAAACAATAGAGCCTGTGGCCTGTAAAAATCTTTTCCCCAGCTCTGGTACCGACGTTTCTGAAGTTACTGCTAGTTCAAACAATGGTGGTAAAAGCTTTGATGATCCCGGTGTAAGTTTCAATCAAGACGCCGAGCTTAGTCTCATATGACTTTGCTTTAGGAGGATATAAGTTGGTGGTGGTTGTAGGTGGGATTTTGTTCATATGATGTGTAGTAGTGTTGGGCTAGGAAATAAGATGACTAATAGATGCTACTTTATGATAGTTATTTCTACTTTTGGTATGAAATGGTACTATTGTGTGATGAAGGTTTTTAGCAAATCTAGCACCTTTCCTGCTCTTTACATGTTTGGAAGTTGGGGTATCTTTTGTAGATTTGGAGTTTAATAACTAGTTTATTCTATATAGATGCTATGAATTTTAATTGATTGTCCTTTGGTCATTTTACAGGCCATAAGATTTCCAAACAAAGTCATTAGCCATTTTGAAGTTTTAATAATAAAAATGTAATAATAAAGTGCCAATAATTACATGAGTGGTAAGCCAAGTTTATATGCTTTATTGAACAAACAAACGTATTTTCGGCAATTCTATTCGAGGAAAAGAGAACCCATATTGCTTTGAAGAATTCTGGATCGTCCATCATTTCAAAGCCATTAAGAGAATAAAAACATTATTTTGTGTGTCACCCACAAATATGTGGCAAATAGCCCACTGGTAAGAGAGAAAGGGTGATGTAGCGGCAATAGTCTTTTAAACTGTGGCGTATGAGTTCGATATCATGTATCACCTAGTTGTATACGCAACATTTCACAGTTTAAAAGAGTTATATATCTTGTATCGACTAGTTGTATACGCAACATTTGCAAACCGGATCAACGAGGATTGCACTGCACTTTGTTCTTTATGCCCATGCATTTCACGTCAACTTGTTATCCCTCACAAAGTCTGGTTAGTACACTGTACACAGTGTCATTTCATGCTGGTTTTTGTGATATTCAGGAGGTGAGGGATATGAGGATGGTTGAGATGCTTCAAGATAGCAGTGCTCAACTCTCCACAACTTGTTCTTTCAATCCTGAAGATGACAAGTTGTGGCATTGCAGGATGGGGCACTTATCCATGCTTAGACCGCAACTTGTTCATAGTGTATCTCCTTTTATTACTTTGTGAATTCGAGCTAATTTCTAACATATTTGTGTGAATTAACAGAGCATCAATGACTTGACATAGCTAATTTTGGTGAGTTACTCTGCTATTTTGTTTTAGTTTTTCCAGAATTTTTTTACATTTTTGTGAATTCGAGCTAATTTCTAACATATTTGTGTGAATTAACAGAGCATCAATAACTTAACATAGATAATTTTGATGAGTTACTCTGCTCTTTTGTTTTAGCTTTTCTTCCAGGGGCTTCCCTATTGGTCTTCTTCAATTGTTTGCGGGTTCTAACATATTGGGGTGAATTAACCGAGACATAATTACTTAACAGAGCTAATTTTGGTGAGTTACTATGCTATGTTGTTTTGAAACGAAGAAGCAGTCAAATTCACTCATAGATTGCCCTCTTGTGAATCGGGAGTACATGTTAGGGGCGTTTAGTTATTTATTTTGAGATATAGACAGGCCAATACAAACAACAAGGCCAATCGAGAGTACTTGTTAGGGACGTTTATTGGTGATTGGTGAATGGTTGAGTTAATATTACGTTTGGTTGAATAGTGAGATATAGACAGGACAATTTATACTCAATTATGCACAATGTTTTTTCCTTTTCATAGTGCTTGCAATCTACGAACCGAACACGAAGCAAAATATGAGGGTGCTTCTCCGATTTCCGATTCTTCTAGCAAGGTAAATGAATCTAGGCCATTTCATGGCGTACATTTTTATGCAAATGTGGCGTTCTGCAAAATTGGTGACATCAGGAACACATGCTAACCTAGGGAGACTATTCTACGGTTGTCGTTATTGGCCGGTATGACTAATTATTTTGGTTATACTTTCCATTTCTTTCAAGGGATAATGTGTCAGTATAATAATTGGAATTTCTTATTTTGCGGGATGATGAAGTCAAATGTGACTATTTCATATGGCGGGACAAGGTGTTCTGCATCTACCGAGCCATATGGCAAGGTGTCTTCATCTATCAAGGCCACATGAAGATGTTATCTCTATGAACTTGATGAAGAAAACAGATAAACTTGAATACACAATCGGTGTCCTTCAAAATGCTATTGAAATGATAAAGTGCATGCGAGACAATGATGCAAAAAAATTGAACAAGTTGAGATCAACGTCAACTGAGTTCTTGAGAGGTCGCAATTCGCATTCCATGGTTCAAATGTTACTCCATGATATAGAAAGGATTGCTCGCCTGGCCACACTACTTGAGAAGACAAGGCTAGGGAACGATTCCTCTCAAAAGAAACTAGTTATTATTGACTATTACTTGTCTAACATTTTATTTCGTATTTCATCTTACGAAATAAAAACTTAAGTTCTTGGAATTCTGTATTTCTCTGTATTTTTCTATACACCGGATTTGGTTTTCTTATCTAATGGTTATTTGAAGGATTTGAATGGTAATCACATTAAACAAAAAGGAGAACAACCAACACATCAATGTTTTACAAATTTAAACTTGTTTCCTGGGGCTACACAAGCTTAAACCTGTTTCCTGGGGCTACACAAGCTTAAACGTGTTACCAGGGCCGACACAAGTTTAAACCTATTTCTAGAGCGAATGTTTTACAACAACCTTAATGGGCGCAAAAACACCACATTAAATGACACTTGAACAACTTCCTTCACATTAAACAAATGAGAACAACCAACACATCAATTTGCCATCATTCAAAATTCAACATCATCTACATCTTCCGATTTAAACATCAACCAATCAACCAAAGGAGAACAACCAACACATAGAATTTGCCATTATTCAAAATACAATAACAAACAAACACATCAACACATCACTTTCCATTATTCAAAACACAACATAATTTACGTCTTCGAAGCTTACACATCAACCAATCATCCTCAATGTTTAAATAGCCACAAAATGTAAACATCTCATCCTCTCCATCAATATTAATACTTAAACAGCCACAATATGTATCCCATCGCCTTCTTGTAAAAGCTTAATGAAATGTAACATGCTTGAATAAAAAAAGAACTCTAAATATTAATACATACAATACCTTATCATGGCAAAGTAGGAGTATCATTGGTGAGCATTTCTCCACCAATCAAACTTTTACAAGTGGAAGCGTAATGACCATTGACACCGCATTTGCCACAAACATACTTCATCTTTTTGTCCCCGGCTGAGCGTTTCCTCTTTTTGATGGCCGTCCACTTTGTCTTTTTGGCACATTCGGTGGAAAAACCACATCGTTAAGCACATCATCGGGATACACACATTCATCTTCATTTTGAAGTGGATACACACATTTGGAATAAGCTAGCCTCCAACAACTGACGCTATAATACCAAGTGCAATAATTGGAGGTTTGCTTCCCTGTGTACTTCAACACAGCCGTTGCATGCTCGCATGGATACGTATCCAACTTGAATTTTTTACATGTACACATCTTCAAATCCAACTCAACGATGTAAGAAGTAACAGCATCCTTGTCACGGACATCATACTTATCTGAGAAAAGTGTATTAACTGAAAATTGTTTGGTTGACTCGAAGCTTTTCTTCACTTCGATTTCAATTTTGGGAGTAAGAGAATCAAGGCAATTTGTAGATGATTCATTTCTTTTAGCAAACCAATCGTGTAACATCTCCCGGATATGTTCAATCAACCCAACAATTGAAAATTCTCGAGCACGCTTTAGCCTAGCATTCACAGACTTGGCATGGTTTGTGGTCATTATGTTGTAACGAAATCCCTCAAATTTAGCTCTAGACCACATAGGGAATTCTGCTTCTTTCAAATATTAGTTAGCTTTCGGACATTTACTACATAAAGTGTCGAAATGCAACTTGAATTCTGCTTCTGTATAGGCCTCTGCAGCTTTCTGAAAGAGCTTTCCCACACCACGTCTCGGATATTTCATCATCAAATTCTTTTGCATGTGATACATGCAATGCCCATGGTGCGCATTCTTAAACACCGCCTTGAAAGATGTTTTAATACTATCGGCACGATCAGGAAGTATCGCAAGATCATTCGTGTCCCCAATGATGGGTTTTAGCTTATCAAAAACCATGTCCAAGACTCTATACTTTCGAAAAACAACAACACCCCAAGCAAGTGGAAATATTTGATGATTTGCATCTTGACATGTTGCCACAAGTAAGGTCCCTTCATAACGCGTTTTCAAATGCGTGCCGTCCTGAAAATGAAAAAGTATTTGAAAACGTTCCTATCACTTTTTCAATATGATATACGATGTCCGGGTTTCTAGCCTTGACTATATAACAATATTTGGGTAATTCTCCCCAAATTTTGTTTGCATTACCATAACAATCATACGCATAACCCTTAGCCTGTGCGCATTGCAATAAGTCACATCATATCCAAATTCTTCTTTGGAAATCATGCATCAAGTCCTTTGGTGCGTTAATACGATTGGCATCTTTAAACTTTTTGACAAAGTATGTGCCAATTAGCTTGTGCGTAGCATGTCTATGGTATTTTCGAGGAGCAATAGGTGGGCAGTTATGCTTATTTGCATACGTTACCACTACAAATCGCTCAGAAGGTACTTGAAGTTTGGTGGCTCGCATAAGCGCCATATGCATCCGGAGGCTTCACATAAAAGCGAATAAGCGCTTTTGTTGGAAGTTTGCGTTTTAAATTCAAACTTGTACTTCGTAGCCAACCATGCAGTTTGAATACCAAAAACTTTTGCATTTAAAGGAATCATTCACACGAAAGTCTTCATGTTCAGGAATGCACACTAAAGTATCACCTACAGTACGGCTACAACGAAAGTCTTCATGTTCAATTCTTCGCACGTTAACCACAGTTGGGGGTGCATTCAAGGGATCGACAATCTCGTTTCTGACAACAAAGCCATCAAGATTCTCATTTGACATTTCATCAGCCCCGTTCATGCTAATTCTCTGATATGATTCTTCTAAATAAACATCTTCACCCAAATTCACCAATAAGGAGTCTTCAAGTTGCTCATTAAAGTCCATGTTGTCACCTCCCGTGTTCAAATGAGAATCTTCGACACATGTCTCTATGCTTTCTGTTCTTACATCCAACAACATCTTTTTCATCCCATTCCCAACAACATCGACATCTATCTCTTCATTAACATTCTTTCCAACACATGTCTCTATGCTTTCTATTCTTACATCTAACATCTCTTTCATGGCATTCCCAACAACATCCACATCTATCTCTTCATTAACATTCTTTTCAACACATGTCTTTATGCTTTCTATTCTTACATCCAACATATCTTTCATCCCATTCCCCATAACATCAACATCTGTCTCTTCATTAACATTCTTTTCAACACATGTCTCCATGCTTTCTCTTCTTACATCCAACATCTCTTTCATCCCATTTCCCAAAACATCAACATCTGTCTTTTCATCTCTTTCAACACATGTTTCTTGAGTTTCCGACACATATACTACTTCACATGTTTCTTGACTTTCATAAACCTCGGTACACTTTTCATTTTCCTTCAAACATATTAATAAAGCATCTTGTTTTAAATTACAAACAGATATAAACCGATTCACAAGCTTATCGCAATCAAGCACCATCGGTCTAGCTTTACTAATGGGGACCATATATTTCATCTCAAACTCATAGAATGTTGTATCGATTTCCAACTCATTTTTCACCATGTCATACAATTCTTCAAATATAATGTTTTTTTGACACTCAAAATCGTCGAGACTTCTTCGGATTCACACCCTACATACTTTCAAGTGTTAAAATAGTGTCCTAAACCCAATCGGGTTGGACCGGATCCGACCGTGTCGGATCATTTCTACTATTTCCTTATGTTTATACATATTTTAAATGGCTTTTATGTTGTCATATATATGTTCTTTTAAAGAACCAATTATGAATTGTTAAATGATAACATCCTTAGTATTAAACTGTGATAGAGAAACAATGATAGGCGATTATGGTTGATGAGATCTCTAATCACTTTAATAAGTTTGATACTTAAATGTCTCTAGGCGATGTACTATTAAGCAGGCATTGATAGTATAAAACGGACTAGCACATATTAGATGTCTTCTATCTTTAAGGGCAGGGATATATCTCGTCTATCGAAGTGTAGCGACACTTGGACTGTACGTGGACGTGTATTAGAGAATGCGTACGTTAGACTGACCCACTTACATTAAGTGTCGCACTCTGTGGCGGTTGTGTAATTATCCTTAAGACCGGAGTCTTCATGGCATCACGGTGTGGATTGTCATGCTTTGACACTATTGAGGTTTCCCCTAGCCATGGGGCGATCATGCAGTAGTGATTGAGTATGATACTGAAGCATGCAAAGTATACATGTTAGTTCGTCCGGGAATCGCGTATCCTATGATTGAGATCGAATATCCGAAATGACCTTCTTATAAAGAATGTCTAGCTCTCGTGAATCTTTGCAAAGTGGGAGTAAATGTGTTATTCCGAGAGAGCATGATATCCAGATTATAAGATACGATCGTTAATGTATTGACACTCGAGATACGATCGTATGGATATTATTACAGCAATAGGATTGTAACATACACGGTAACTGTTTCACATGAAAGGTAGTAGTCATTTCATTTGACTCTTCCGATGATTGGGGATCACAGTGTGTTGCTAGACGCTATCCCGTGATCGTTAGGTATGAAGGGCATTTTCGTAATTTGCACTTTGTGTCTACGACCAACATATTCGGAAGCCTATCGGGTCACACACATAAAAACATCTAGCCGGATTAAAATGTGGTTATAGTTGATAACCAAATAAGGAAAGTTTTATCTCGACTATAAAGGTTATAGTAGTAAATTAATATGGTGGTATTTATTTATTATGAATAAATAAAATACAAGATATTAATTATATTGATTAATTAAAGAATATTCCGGAAGCCAATTAATTGGCATATGGGGCGCATATGACTAGTGTATAAGATACACTTGGATTGTGCAATTTAATTAATGAGATTACATAATATTAATATATATATATATATATATATATATATATATATATATATATATATATATATATATATATATATATATATATATATATATATATGATAGTGCGTGTGTTTGAACATGTATATAAGATACACATGTGCACACTTGCAATAGTTATATATAGATTTATATATGTAATATATACACATTTGTAAATTGATTTATGGTAATAAGATAAATATATATTCAATATAAGATATTGTCAATATATATCTTGAGAAAATATTTAATATAAGATATTGAATATTAATGAGATAAATCAATCAATTATATATTGGGGGAATGAGGGAGAAGGACAGAAATATTTCATCAATTGAGTAGAAGGACGGTCTTTTAAAACTTTTGCATAAAGGACAAAACTATTTATTCACTTGTCGAAATTCACTTGTATTCAAATTCACTGTTTAAATTCATTGCCGAAATTCATTTGTCGAAATTCACTAATTTTCAAAATTAGTTGTCGAAATTCACTAATTTTAAGGATTCATTTATCAAAATTCATTTGTCAAAATTCACCGATTTCGGGATTCATTTGGGAGATTCAATGATTTTAGGATTCACTGTTTGTCATTCTCGCTATAAAATTATCGCAGATTGTCCTTCTCCCTATAAAAATATGCAATTTGTCTCATTCTTAAAAATATTCCAGATTGTGTCCTTATCCCTAATTTTCCATTATATTTTCCTTATTTTATTAGGAAAAAGTTTTCTTTCTCCCTAATCTACTATGAAGCTAATCCCAATCAGATTGAGAATCATAAGGGGCGCACCACACTCTATTTAAAGGAGGGGTTGGCTAGCTCTTTTGAACAACACAATTCCAATAGCTAATAGTTCTTGTGAAAAATAGAGAGCTTCTTAGAGAGAGTTTTGAGAGAGAGAAAAGGCCGGTCTAGCAACAGGATATTTCTAGTAGCAATCCAATGGTGGATTCCGGCGAGTTGTTCGTGTGGACTAGCGGTAGAGGCCGAACGCTTGGGCGGCTCCGTGCACAACTACTCTCCTTAGACGGTCAAAGCGTCGATCTTTTAGATCAAACAATGTAACCACCGTCTACTAGCTTATTTGTTTATTGCTTAAACGAAGTCGATCCTGGTCAAAGGAAATAAATTTTTGAATTCCGCTGGGTTCCCGCGTAGATTTCCTTACACCAAGACCATAGACCATTGACGTCTTTTTCAACCTCCACACGGTAAAATATAAAAATACAAACTTTATCTTCCATCACGCTTCACCAAGATCCTGTTTTTATTCAATACAATAATTACAAACCAATATACACATAGACAAAATCCATAACTCTTGAATGTAGCATTGCATTCAATTTATTTTAAATCCCAAATCATTTCCAATTTCGTTCAAATAGTCATTAACAAGTTTAAACTTGTCTCTCACTATAATCAAGCTTTTAATACGTTGTCATTCACCTTGAAATGCAGATAGAAGTTCACATAGCCATTAACAAGTTTAAACTTGTGTCACACTATAATCAATCTTTTAATACGATTACCATTCACCTGGAAATGCAGCTAGAAAATATAACCAAATAGATAGATATAGATATAGATAGTCATACCGGGTAATAACTGCACAAATCACCAATTCAGTTCAAATCAAATAGCCATTTTCAATCGGGGTCGCCCCCATTTTCAATTCAATTCATAGTTAAACACACTGTTTAAGCTAATCCCGCAAGGGTAAGTAAACTAACAAACACAATTTGCCTAAATCATTCAACACCATATACACACTTTCGTAATCTCTAAAATCATATACACCTCAAACTCAATCATTTAAATGCAATTGAATGGTATTACCTTAATTTACATTCACATATCGATATGGAGAGCCAATAAACCTTTTCGATTACCACCCAGCTCGGCTCGGACAATGATTGACGGAGAAGAAGAAAAGAGAGGGTTGTTTCGGCGAGGACAATAATTGGACACCAAGAGAGAGACATCAAAGTAATTGGTTTTGCGAAAAGAGGGACGAAAGCAGAGTAATTGGCTTTGCAAAAGAGGAAATAGGATAGGAAAGAGGCTTTTGGTCGGATTTTAACGCATAAATTATGGTGGTTATTTTATCCGCCCTAATTTAGGAGGTGGGATTGGGGGTCGGATTAAGAAAGGATAATCATATTTTTAATTAATGGTTAATTATATTTTTAGTGTTAAGTAAATAACCCTAAATCAAGAAAGGGAAAGGGTATTAATGGCTTTTCACCCAACATGTATAGACCAAACTTATTTATGACATAAAATTATATGATAAGTTTATTGTTACAACAATTCCGTTGACAAACTTATATAACTAAATGCCCCTATTCCTTTTCCTTTCCAATAACACTCAACAATAGTTTTAAGGACTTTTCAGTTTTCATTTTACAAATGATTGCGGCAATAACAAAACCCGTCTAGGGTTTCCTCGTCTTCCTCCTTTGTTGTTCGTTTCTTCCATTCAAGAAATTCCAAAATTCAGCCATTTCTTTGATTCAATAGCTTCCACTACCGCTTTCCCATCTGATCGGATTTGCTATTTTTTTTTTATATTTTTAAGCCTTTCTCAGCTGTGTGAAATGCCCACTTTCTTATACTTCCTCTCCAAAATAGATTTTTAACTTTTTTAGACGATGAATCTAACCGAAGATGCAGTTTGGGAGATGCTATTGAGGTTGCCGGTGAGATCGCTGCTCCGATTCAGATGCGTTTCTAAAGATTGGTGTGCCCTAATAGAAAGCTCCCTTTTCAAGGACAGATATCTCGCTCTCCGACGTGCCAATGCCGGGGTTGATGAATTTATTGTTGTCAAACATACTTCGGGGAATAATCGGCTACGGTTTAAGAATTTAGTGACTTGTTGTTATGGCGATTACGAATCCATTGCGCTTTCCGTTTCGGCTGCATCATCTAAAGATTTTGAGATATCTCTATCAGATTCAGGTAATCACTCAGATCCGCTGATTTTTGTCAATCATGTGAATGGCATTGTTTGCCTTGCTGACTACGTAGGTTTTGGAAGACTCAATGTAACTCTGTTAAATCCTTCCCTTAGGCAACCTAGAAAACTCCCCTGCCTTGGATTTAAATGCTACCCACAAGGTATCGGATTTGGATTTGATGTTGCTACCAATGATTATAAAGTGGTTGCGATCATCAGAACTTTCTGTGAAGAGGGTCGTAAAGACATAGCTGTAGTATACCATCTAAGCACCGATTCTTGGAAAACATTGGGTAACATGCCTGCATTTGTCTCCGAATCTGAGTTTTGTTGGCCTTATTGTTATCCTTGTATCTTCTCCCATGGATCCATCCATTGGTGCGTAGAGTGGCAGGGGCATAATCAACAGATAATTACTTTCAACATGACTAATGAGTTGTTTCAAGAGATTCATTTTCCTCCCGGATGGAAAGATTATGGTTATGGACCAAGACCCAATCTTTTTACAGTAGATGAATCCACCATTGCCTTGGTGGCCCGTACTCGTCAGGTGCTCGATGTATGGGTGATGAAAGAGTATGGTCTCCAGGAGTGTTGGACTAAACAATATTCTGTAAGATCATTACCATCAATCAGGAAGCCATTATGTTATTGGAGGAAAGATAAACTTCTCCTTGAGACAAACTCCGGGGAGTTAATTTGTCTCCTCAAAGGTCAAGTGTATCAACCTGAACTATGTGATCCTATTTGTCTGCTTTCAGACCCAAATACAGTGTCATTAGAATTGTTATCTTGCATTGAGAGTTTTGTTTCAGTCAAGTGAGTCTAAGTATCTCATATTATTGTCCCAATACATAATCTTTGTTTTAAGACAGAAGTGTAGCTGCCTGCCTGATACCCCCTTTGTTCTTCCTCAATCTGTTATTTATGCTTTCCTGATTATAGTCCACAGGTTTTTCATATGCTCAACAGTTTATGTATTTATTTATTTTTCCTTTTCCCCTAACGTTATTCTGCAGTGAGAGAGGAGCAATGGAGAACGTCTTATTTGTTGTTATGTTTTGTTAATTTCTTTATTAATCATTGTTATTGTAATTTGGTTTCTGTATCATATAGTCTTTTGGTGTTGTCTTAGTGATGTACATGTTTGGAACAATCATCTCGGGAAAGTTGAAAACTCTTATCGAGGAGATAAGGATCATCTAATGTTGGTTAGTAGAGACTTGAGGAGTATAGCTCCCATGGTGTCCTGAATACGCAGTCGGCTGATCCAGAAAATTGGCTCTGAGTGTAGAACTTCAACCCATTTTAGCTTGATGGTGCCTCCACATGTAGAGACATCTAGACTACACACTTTAATTTTGTGATGAAATTGTGTGGTCAACATGTTTAAAGAAGTAAGCCGGCTTTGATTCTTTAAGGAGATACTTGAATTGACTTTCGATCTAAAGAAGACATCTACAACCTTATTTCAAGTCATAAGATAACTTAGAATAAGGTCCAAGCCATGTTTTGCTAAACTATATTTCGACTCAACATCGTGTGTTTAACTTATATTGACTTAAAACAACTCGTGTTGATCTAGATATAATTCACTAGTCTTCTAACGTGTATATGATATAAACACACAATGTAGGGCTGGCCCATTGCATAGGCGGTGTAGGCGTTGGCCGAAGGCCCAACCGTTCTAGGAGCCTGAAATTACATGTTTCGTTAAAAAAATTATGTGTAGAGCGTGAAAACCCGAGTGAAAATCCGGAATTGAAGCACCAAGAGATCACTGGACCAACGGTAGAGCGTGATCTGTCTCCATTAGCTAATGAAACTCGTGAGGTTATTGTAACAACGATGAAAACATTGTATAGTTTGAGCAAAGTATTAGCTGGTGTAGGATTGGTTCAGCTTGGTTTAGGAGCATGGATTGCATATATTAGCAAATCTGCTCCTGTTTTTGAAGTGTCTCTGCAGAGTATTCTGGCATTTGGGCTTCCATTTTCGATGGCGTTGATGTTGAGGAGAGCATTAAAGCCAAGGGATTTTTTCAGGAAAGTGGAAGAACAAGGGTAGGCTGCAAATTTTGCTTCAGATTGCCAAGCAATTGAACTTGTTCTTCGTTCGAGTCTCGGAGTTGGTGATACTAAGGTGCTAGTTTAGTTGCTGCAACTTGTACCAAATTCCACTGAGATAAATTAGCAGCCAACAAAAATTAAAACTCAGCCAAACCTTTCCCTTTACCTCCACCTTTTTCACTCCAATGCCACCAAATTAAAAATATGCCGACTTTCAACTTCAAACTTTCAAGCTTTCAACCTCCACATCAAGATAAAAAAATAATGAAACTTCATAGAGACCAGGGAATTGAATTCATGATACATGGAATTCACATTGAGAAACCCCACGACTATAATTATTAAACAACATAAGTTAGCATAAAAGGGGTTTCCGATTACGATTCCGGTCATAAGTTAGCATAACGTCGCCGGAATCGCTCATGCCCGTGGTTGATTTAATTGCAACATAGAAAGCAACGGAGGAGATTTTCGATTCGAGAAAAGCCAGAGCAATCGGCTGTGGGATTGCCGGAAGGGGAGGTCAAGCTGAGGGTTAATGGTTAGAAATGTAAAAAAGGGTAATTTAGGGAAGTTATAAAAAATGTGTCCTTATAAACGATTATCTTTTTTAGGTGTCCTAAGTGCCTAATTAAGTCTCCAAATCAGTCCTTATAAACAAATACCCGTAGAATTAATGATCCTCCCTCTTTATTATTAATAAATTTTATTGACAATTTATAATTTAATAAAAATTATTTGCACTTGTAATATGATGTTAGAATGAAAATATATGTAACGAAAACAACACACAATTATTTGGATGCATAGTAAAATGATGATTTTTTTTGTAGGTCGGAAGGAATTTTGAGGGAAAATCTTTTTTGATAGCAATAAAATACATTATTTTCTAACTAAAAATTTAAATTAATGAAAATGTAACATTGCGAGTCTTTTTCAATGCATATAAGTAGGTAACATTCAAGATCAAAAAAAAAAAAAATGTAGGTAAAATTAAACAATACTACCAAACATAAAATCATTGTATAGCAATTATCATTATTCAAAATATATATTTCTGTTTTATAAATTAAATGTGACAATATATATGTAATATTAAAAGATATATTTTTTTAATTTTATTTTAAAAATTATTATTTTAACCGAAAACACGTGTATTTTTCTAGTATAATTAAATATGTTTTAGAGTGTAATATAAAAAAACAAATTAATAAGATGAAAACGATTATCACCAAATTATTAAGGTATAACAATATTTTTCGGGATATTCGTACTATAGGAAAATCGATAGTAATCAACTCCGAAACCCTCTCTCTCCTCTCTCTCCTCTCTCTCCTCTCTCATAGCTATAAAGCAAATAGGAAAAGTAAACATACACATAAAATATGCACAAAAACTACACATAAAAGAGATCCAAACCACTCACTTCAAATTTAGACTAGAATAAAAAACACAAAAAATATTTACAGCCCCATGATGATACTTCGGGGGATTCCTTCGGTGCCCCCATCACCCTTGAAACAAATAAACCCTCTCACCCTATAGGTAGAAATTATTAAAGCGGCAGTGAACGAAAAAGTGGACGCCCTGTCCATTGGCGGGGCGTTTGGAAAGGAACTCTGGAAGAAGAAGCTTAGACGTGCCTATTGGCTATTACTTCACTAGAACGAACACTCTCTGCGATTTTATTAATAAAATGCATGATGTATCTACCCGAAGATGCAGTTTTGGAGATCCTATTAAGGTTGCCTGTGAAATCGTTGCTCCGATTCAGATGCGTTTGTAAAGACTGGTGTGCCCTGATAAAAAGTTCTCTGTTCAAGAACACATATCACGCTTTGCGACAAGCCAGGCGCGCTGATGATCGTGATGAATTTATTATTGTCATGCATACTTTCTGTAGTGATGATGGCCATGCCGATGTCGATTTTAAGAATTTCGTGACTTGTTGTTATGGCAATTACGAATCCCTGGCCCTTTCCGTTTCAGCTGCATCACCTAAAGATTTCGACATATCAGGTGATTACTCCAAAAAAAAAACTGATGTTTATCAATCATGTGAATGGCATTGTTTGCCTTGCTGCCTTAGGGTTTCAAAAGGGACCCAATGTAACTCTGTTGAATCCTTCCATTAGGGAACTTAGAGAACTTCCCTGTACAGGATTTAATAATTGCTTCACACATGGCATTGGACTGGGATATGACGATGCTACCAATGAGTATAAAGTGGTTGCAATTGTAACTGATTTGAAAGAGTTTCCTAAACACCGAGCTCTAGTATACCATTTAAGCACCAACTCTTGGGAAGTACTGGGTGAGATGTCTTCATTTGTCCCCGAATATTATGCGTCCGTGCCTAGATTTATGGATTGGCGATTATCATGTTGTCGTTGCATCTTCTTCCATGGATCCATCTATTGGACCATAGGGTGTGGGCCTAATGTTCTGATACTTAGCTTCAACATGACTAATGAATTATTTCAAGTGATCGATCTACCTCCCGGCTGGAAAGATTATGATGATACAATACATCCGAGCCTTTCTACCGTTGACAAATCCACCATTGCCTATTAAGAGTCAATCAAGTTCAGACAAGGCACACTCAGACAACAAAGACTCAGACAAAGATAATGCTATCCATATGCAGCAAAAGTTAAACAGATCGGCTCAACATTCAAAAATGGAGTGATAAGGTTGGAAATGGAGTAATAAGGTTGAAATTCAAAAAATCCGGAAATGTGAAATAATGAGTTTATCTGAAGTCATGATCTTTCAAACAGCGTGATAGTTTACCTCAATTAGCTAATAGCTGTCAGATTCAGTTAATCCGATTGTTTTCTTTTCAAATAAATTAGGATAAACTAGGGTTGTTTCAATTTATCTCTAGTGTTGAAATCAAAACGAATCTGTGTTAATCCAGACTCCTAGGACTGCACTGTATAAGAACAACGGGACTCGATTAAGTGAAATATAGAAAAAGGAAGAAACTTTACCTTCTTCTACGTTTGTTTTTCTGTTCTTCTTCTCTTCCGCCGTGTCTTTGAATTTCTTTATGGTATCATAGACAATTTCTGCACAAACAAACAAACCATAAATCACAAACCATAAATCACAAACCATACAAATCAATTTTTTTTCAAAAACCAGACAAAAGCAAATTCAGTCCCAGGTAAACAAATCACATACAAATCTCACAGTATAAAAACATGGCAACAATCTCATTGAACGTCAGCAACTTCATCACCTTGAAGTTGACCCAAAACAACTATCCACTATGGAGGGAGCAAGCACTAGCTCTTCTTTGAAAGCCAAGACTTAGTAGGACACTTGACTAAGGAGACACTGCACTGATCGCTTTGTCAAAACTACGAATCGAGATGGTGTAGAATCATCTACACCAAATCTAGAATACCAAAAATGGAAGAAGTCTGACAGATTGCTAAGAGGTTGGATCATTGGATCACTCTCAGAAGAATCACTAGGTATAGTGATTGGTGCGACACGACCTTTGCAGTATGGGATGCCCTAAAAGATGCCTACGCACAGGATTCACAGGAAAGGGAATTTACTCTCAAGCAGCAGTTAACCTACCTAAAGAAAGATGAAGACAAGACCATTGCAGAGCATATAAGGAACTTTAAAGGATCAGTGACACCTTGCTGCCATTGGAAAACCAGTTGGTGACTCTGAAAAGGGATACTTTCTGCTCACCACTCTAGGTCCCAGTTATGAAACCTTCACTACAACTATGCTTAAGCCACCAAGACCTAGCTACACCGAATCGGTGTCACATTTACAAAACTTAGATCGAGAGAGAAAGCTGGTTCTCCTCATTCACTCCCTCACACACCACACAACAGGATGGCATACTATAGCCAAAGCCACCCAAAACACAACCCAACTACGATCATCTACAAGTCGAATAATAGGTGCGAGACAAAGACAAAATAGCGATTTGAATCCTCTGGAAGGGATTTCGAGCACAAAGAAAAACACGAGAAGCTACTCCAACAACAACACTCAAAGAAGACCTTCACCACCAGGTGAAAGGAAGATGACAAATGAAGAAAGAGAAAGGTACCGGAATGACAGGTGCCAGTACTGTGGAGTCATGGGTCATATAGCAAAGATCTGCTGGTGGGTACCCAAGAAGGATCAGCAAGCCAATGAACTCCCTCAAGCACTAGCTGCACTCACCTTGGACACCTCTATTGCTGAGACTAAATGGACAGTAGACACATGAGCTTCCCATCATATGACAGGTAAATCAGGTATGCTGTACAATATTCAAAACTCTATTGGTTCAGATTCTATCATAATATGGAATGGCACTACACTTCCTATTACTGGAGTAGGACAGTCACTCCTCAAGCAAAAGCACACTACACTACCATTAAAAGATGTCCTACTTGTACCACAACTCACAAAAAGCTTGCTATCAGTCAGTCAACTCACTAGTGATCAACCTGTTATCTGTGAATTTACTAATGATAATGTTCTTGTTAAGGCACAGACAACAGGGGAAACACTGACCACAGGGAGAAGAAAGGGTGACCTATATGTGCTGGAAAATGTACCTGAACTACACTACTCAAATAGATTCAGATCAGGGACATGTGAGCTGTGGCACCAAAGGCTAGGACATACTCAGATGAGGACTGTCCAGACCTTAAAACTAAGGGTTTAATAGATGTTATTGGAAAAATAAAAACAGATCACATTTGTGAAAGTTGTTAGTTAGGGAAAATGAATAAACTACCTTTCTTTGATTCTGAAAGTGTTAGTACTAGGGCATTTGAAATAATACACAGTGACTTGTGGGGTCCAGCTCCTATTAAATCCATTGGATGTTTTTCTTATTATGCTAGTTTTGTAAATGATTTTTCAAAATTTACTTGGCTTGTTCCTTTGGTTCATAAATCTGATTTTTTTGAGGCTTATATCAACTTTGAAAACTATGTTACCAGACAATTTGACACAAACATTAAAATATTTCACTCAGATTGTGGTGGTGAGTTTGTTAACACCAAAATGAGCACTCACTTCAAAACACATGGCATTGTACACCAATTGTCCTGTCCACATACACCTCAACAAATAGGAGTTGTAGAAAGAAGACATAGGACTATCAGAGAGTTAGGGATGACCATGTTATTTCATAGCCATCCCCTTATTTCTTGTGGGTGAGGCATTTTCCACAGCAATGTATATCATGAACAGAACACCATCCTCTGCCCTTGAGTCTGAGTCCTCATACCCCAAACTGTATAACAAGGACTCTGTCTACTCCACACTCAGAGTGTTTGGCACTAGGTGCTACCCTTACACATGAGACACAAGACACAATAAATTTGATCCTAAGACAGTCCCATGTGTCTTCATAGGATATAGCATGCAACACAAAGGTTATAAGTGCTATCATCCTCTAACTAGGAAAATCATCATCTCAAGACATGTTGTCTTTGATGAATCCTTGTTTCCCTATAAACCACAAACCAGTCACCCAACAACCACTCCTCAATCTAATCATTTAAGTACCTTTGAAGATTGGCTCCAACCCACATCAGGCCACACACCCCATTTTCATCCTCAAACCACAACTTCCCCATCAGTCTCTGTTCTAGACATACCCATACACAATCCAGAAAGTGAATCACCACTTGTCAACCCCACTGCCCAACCTGATCTGGACAGTCACCTACAAGACCACCTAGACTCAGACACCACAGACACGCGCGTGTGACACCGATACACAGTCCCGAACCTCTACATGATACTGACCCAACTATCACACCTCCCACATCCCCAGCCATCACACCCCTGCATCTCCAGACAATTCCTCCACTGATAACACTGGCCTCACATCACCACCACTCTCACCAGCCACCAATCTCCTTGGCACTCACACCATGACTACTGGGGCTCAGCATGGAATCCTAAAACCTAACCCCAAATATGCCCTTACCATCTCCACATTCCCTACTATACCTAGGGAACCCAAAAATGTCACGGAAGCCTTAAAACACCCTGGTTGGCTCTTACATATCCAATAGCAAACGATTCTTGTGGCCAGCATGTGTTGGATGTATGGGTGATGAAAGAATATGGTATCGGGGAGTCTTGGACTAAACAATATTCTATAACATCTTTACCACTAATATGGATGCCATTATCTTATTGGAGAAAAGATCATCTTCCCCTTCAAACAATCTCCGGGGAGTTGATTTGTTATGATCTCCACAAAGGCCAACTATATCAACCTGCAGGACGGTGTGATCCTATTTGTCTGCAAGACACAGATGCACGGTCATTAGAATTTTTAACATTCAATGAAAGTTTTGTTTCAATCAAGCAAGCATAAGTATCTTTTTGTTTTCTTTCTTTCTTTCCATAACGTTGTTAAAGAGCAAGAGGAACTGAGTACGTTTTAGTTGTTGTTATGTTTTGTTTCTTTATAATAGTGGTCTTTTAATGATGTACATGTTTGAAACAATCATCTCGGGAAAGTCGAATACTCTTATGGAGTGGAGGAACATAATATATAATGTTGGAAAGTATTGAGGAACAGAAGTGTAGTCACTAGTCTTAAAGTTCTTTAGAACTTCATTGCAAGATATAGAATGCTATTAGACTCAAGCTTCTTGGGTCGTTGATGGCAAAAATAGAAAAATGTTCCTTTAAGTTGGTCTACTATTGATTTTAGTCATGCTTGCGTTCGCATTTCGGTGAGGAAAATGGTCCTAAGTCGTATTTTTTATAAAAAAATGGTCCTATCCATTGGATTATACTATGACATGAGTTATTACTTATGCATAAGTAATATGGTTTCCTTTTGTTTAATTCGACATTTCAAGTTCTTGACTGAATCCCCTATACAAATGTTTTTACGTTTATGATTTTAAGATTTAGAATGTCAAATGTGCTGACTTAAGCCTTGATTTTCCTTGTTAATTTGATGTAGTTATTTTTAAAATATTAAAAATAATACTATCTATGTCCCTAAATGTAAGTGGATTTTGAATTTTCATATACCGTAATAAAGTGATTAATTTTTATATTTGAAACACAGTGATTAAATATATTAGACTATAATGTTTGGTTCTCAAAAAAGTCTATAGGGTTTGATATACAATTTGATTATCATTAATTAATGTAATAATTATAAAATTTAAATTGTTGAACGAATATTTACAAATTAATAGTAAGATAAGAAAAAATATTATAATTATTACTCTTCTGGTAATGTACGGTCGACTTACATTAATAATAATAACTAGTGGACGCTAATGCCGTGCAAGGCACGGCGGCCCATCATAAAACATAACTAATGACGGTAGAAAAGAATGGATACAAAAAGTGAAAACGTATGAATTTTGATCTGGTTGTTACATTGTATCTTATGTTTATTGTAAAAAGGTCACAGTTGAAAGCATTTTATGTGTAAAAAGAATAGTTGAAGTACCTTATTCACAATATAAACAATTTTCAATGATATCTAATGCTTATATAAGGTAGACAACATGTATCGTAATATAATTTATTAGCCAACAGTGAAGCACACGATTCAAAGACAAAAGATGACAAGATGTTGATTTTGTTTCTGAATATGTTTTGCCTTTTTCATTGGACTCTCCAACATGGCCGATGAATTCATGTTAGCCTTTGTGCTTGATACTTGGATATGATAAGGTTTTGCTTCCAGGATCATGTTGTCTCTTTTTACCACCAGCCAAATTGGTCCTTCATCTGTTAGTCAAAAGAGCAAGTATTTAGCATAGCAACGGAATGTTGCTTGTCATAGTACAAGCGAAGGAAAATTAGTCATCACAACCTTTAACAAATAGTCTAGCAGTAGCAAAAATAAGAGTGAACTGAGAGCAACAATTGCACTTATGGTAACCTTATTTTTTAGAAGCAAAACCCATAAAAATACTTAATCATTCATAGGAATCATAGCAAATTGTAAGTCAACTTTTTTGCTTTATGAATTTGGATTCAAGTTCTGTCATTTTTTCAAAGTTTTCCAAGTGTTGTTTCAGGAAGTGATGAATGGTTTTTTGAGTGTTGTTTCAATGAGTGATGAACGCTTTTGAAGATATTCAGCAACAATGAATCTGAACCGTGTTTTGCCATCAGAGAAACGGAGATAGGAAGATTTTCATAGATTCCTAGAGGAATACTTACATGTTTAAACATCAAAACAAAATCGTTAATTTCAAATACGCAATTCATAACTTCTATTACCGAATCCAGCAAGAATTAGAAACTAAAGCTGTTGAGTTATTATATATACATCAAAAGAGGAAATATACCTGACAGAACCCGGTAACACCATAACAGACTAAAAGCTTTGGCGCGAAATATCTCTAAGCTGCTTGCCTCTGCTTCCAGTTTTGGAGGTGGTCCTGGCACTGTTGGAAGTGCAAGAATACCATTTTCCTAACAATAAAGACTGTATAAGTCTATACAGACGAAAACTATATGTGGGGAGTATATGTATGCATATACGTATACATACATCATCTACTGAAAGAGAGTAAAAATGGTTACACGTACAGATACAGATACAGATACAATACAAAAGAAGACCACAAGTCCATGACTTAGACAACATAAGTTGTAAGAGATTCACCCCAAGCAAAGCAGTTAAGGCAGCAGTTAGTTCAGCCTTCACAGTGTAGCACAAGTCGATATCCTCATCAGTTGATTGATTTGATTCGATGGCTTCCCATATTCGTTCCGATAAACCTGGACTGAGCTTAGGCTTTACGGTTCCGATAAACTTTGAAGAGCAAATCGTAACCAATATTATAAACAGTTAATAGAGCAGTGATGTACTCATGATATCTCGATTCAATAAGAATGATACACTTCTTATGTCTGACAAAGACAACTACCTCATGCAGCTGGCTCATCCGATGATTGAAGACCAAAGTTTTATGCTTTACAATAACTTGCTTTAGAAAAGGCATGAGCAATATATATATATATATATATATATATATATATATATATATATATATATATATATATATATATATATATACATTTTCTCCTTATTGCCGTACGTCTGTTTCGATTTCGTCATCTTTGGTTGGTATATCATTTGCACATTATAGAAAATGCCTGCCATTTTATAAAAATAAAAAATAAAAAATTACAAGCATAATGATTTGAAACTAAACACAATGCAAGGAAAATGAAACCAGGCTCAACAAAAAGTGAATACAAATCATAATGAAAACCTTTAAATACCTTCATATACATTGATTCCTCAGTTTGTACTAACCCAAAAACCAAAGTATGCAACGAAAGACTCTCACTTGAAGATAAGAGTACCACATGAAAGCCTGCTGCGATAAAAAAAGTTGAATTTAGCATACAACAATTAAATATAGGAAGCGATACTCTGCTGCCCCATTTTTCTCAAAACGCGTCGCACATACTGTAGAAACTGATGCACATTGCATCAAAAACGAAGAAAAACTGGAAAAACAAATCGAGTATCAACTAAGAAGAAAAGTGTTCTTCATTTCATAAGAAAGATGAAGTTACAAGCTGTTTTTACATTGGTTTATTCTATACAGAATCAATGGTTCAGTTCTCTAGTGTTTGCAGGTTATATACACATGTTCCTAACCTCTACAGTCGGTTATAACTTCCTAACAAACTTATTAACCGACTCTGTGTGCAAAGTGTTTGATGATTTCTTCAATGAAACTTCTTGCTCCACTATGATGTCAATTCATTCTCTATATCTCCGATAGCCCCCCTCAAGCTGAATTTGAATGAAGCTTGAGCTTCTTGCTCCATTATGATGTCAATTCAGGTTTAGGAGGTTGAAATATGGAATGAGTGCCCATCTTATTTAGGAAATAATGAAACAGATGGGCATCTACAGCTTTTGTTAGAATGTCTGCCAGCTGATGCTGTGTTCTGACAGGCATGAGTCAAAGAAATCCAGATTGTACTTTAGCTCTTGTAATGTGGAAATCTAGCTCTATGTGCTTTGTCCTTTCATGGAATATGGGTTTTTTTTCCTATGTGAATAGCACTTGCATTATCATAGAATAACAGTATAGGTAAGTTAACTGGAATATGTAGGTCTTTCATGATGTATACCAACCATTGAAGCTCACATGTTACTCAGCTTCTGATGAACTTCTGGAAATGGTGGTTTGTTTCTTGGCTTTCCAGGACACTGGTGCAGCTCCTAGGAACATTATGTATCCATAAATGGATTTTCTTGATTCCTCACACCCTACCCAATCTGAGTCTGTGTAGCCTTTCAACTGTAGATCATTGTCAGTAGGAAACAACAAACCTTGTCCAGGATTCCTTTTGATATATCTGAGTAACCTGTGAGCAGCTTGCATATGGTTAACTATAGGATTTGATAGGAACTGACTTAGTTGCTGCACTGCAAATTCTAGGCCTGGCCTTGTAAAAGATAAATAGATCAGTTTTCCTATTAATGTTTTATAAGATGTGTTGTCAGTAAGCAATTCTGAATCCTGCTGTCAATTTCTGTTTGGAATTCAGAGGTGTATGCACTGGTTTTGCTTCAGTAAAACCATATTCTTGTAGGAGATTGAGAGCATACTTCCTTTGGTTGATTGAAATTCCTTGTCCGTTCTTGCAACTTTCACTCCTAGAAATATCTCAGGTTGCCAATATCATTGATCTGGTACTTGCTGTGTAGGACTTGTTTGACCTCATTAATTTGATGCATTGAAGCACTAGTGGCTATAATATCATCCACATAGACCAAGAGGGCTATGAAGGTGTCCCCTGATGCTCTTGCGAAAAGACTATGGTCATTTTGAGACTAAACAAAGCCAATATCTGTTAGGGCAGTAGTCAGCTTTGTTTTCCATTGTTTGCTTGCATGTTTAAGGCCATACAATGATCTTGTTAACTTGTAGACCTAATTAGGCTTGTCTGATTTGAATTCTAAAGGCAAATCCATGTAAACTTCTTCATCAAGCTCTCCATGTAAGAAAGCATTGTTTACATCCATTTGATGGATGTGCCAATTCTTTGATGCTGCTAGGCTAATAGAGTTCTTATTGTTATGACTTTGGCCACTGGTGAGAAGGTCTCTTCATAATCTATTCCATAGGTTTGTGTGTACCCTTTAGCTACTAGCCTTGACTTGTATCTTTTTATTGAATCATCAACATGATATTTTATTTTTGTATACCAATTTGCAGTCTATAGTTTTCTTTCCTGGTGGCAAAGAAACCACCTTCCATGTGTGAGTGGCCTGCCGGGCATCTAGTTCCTTTTGCATAGCTTCTTTCCAATAGTCATGCCTGCTTGGTTGTATGTCTTAGGTTCTGTGAGGGTGTCTGTCAGGCACACAAAACTTTTATAGCCATTTGCTAAGTTGTCATAGCCAATAACATTGTTGAGGGCATGTGATGACTTCTTTGTAGGAAACACATACTGATCCATATATTATGGTTGTTGTCTAGTCCTTGTAGATCTTCTTGTAACGGGGGGTGCATTATGCACTTCCTGATGTATGTGTTGTTGCTGAGATCTATCTGTGGAAACCCCTGTACTTTGAGGATCTGATGTATCAATTGATAAGTCCTCTGTAGTGTCCAAATATGGAACTGGTAGAGGAATGGTATCCACTGTAGGAACTGTACCTGTGTCTTTAATATGTAAAGGAAACAAGTTTTCATAGAATTTCACATCCCTAGATACAAAAATATCTTTACTAGATTTATCAAGAAGTATATGTCCTTTAGTATGTTGAGGTATGCCTATATAGATGCACTATCTTGCTCTAGGTTCAAATTTTGGTCTGTTATGAGCTGAAGTAGAGGCATACACCAGACAACCACAGACCCTTAAATCATTATAAACAAGCAACTTATTATACAACAATTGAAAGGGTGTCTTGTTTCTTAAAACTGGAGAAGGAGTGAGGTTAATCAAAGTGACTGCATGAGAACACAATAACCCCAGTATGATAGAGGAAAATTTGATTGAAATTTCAAAGATCTTACTTCATTCATAATGTGTTGATATTTCCTTTCTACTATACTGTTGGGAGGATTTTGCATCATAAAAACAAAAGAAAATTTATAAACCTATACTTAACATGCAAACTAACTCCTAACCGACCAAATATCGGGTAGTTGATAGCATAGTAGGGTAAGTACAGGGTCGATCCACAGGGAAAAGGGATGTAGAATCTAATCCTAGTAATCCTCCCAATTGCTACTCAACAAAAACAAATAAACGAAAAGCAAAAGCATAAAAACAGAAAAACATAAAAGAACAATCAAAATAAATCTAACCTAAAGATACATGGGATTAACCAAAATACAAACTAAGGGATCTCAATCCTAGTTTATCTCATGATTTTAATTCAAATTGTGGTTTCACCTTTACACGAGATACAAATTCCTAATCTCTTAGTGAATCTATTTCTCAAGCTATGAATTCCTAATTCCTTAGTGAATTCAATTATCAATCTCTCCTCTTCCGAATGTTGAGACCAATATTCCATACAAAACGAAGGTGTAGATTCGGTTAACTCGTATTTTAGAATCTAACAACCTAGATAATTAATCAATTAATGTGTCACTAATTAACGGCTAAAAATCCTATCTTTCTATGGTGATCTAGTTTACGCAACTCTCGTATGTTGTAAACAATCAATTAGTAAACAAATCTCTCGATATGAGTTCACATAATAGCATCATAAACATAGAACGATACAAAATAAATTAAAGCTCATGGAAATAAATAAGGACTGAATTAATTAAACGAATACTCTCACATAGTTTTGGTACATTGGATGAACTCCACGGATCAACAACGAAATAAACGGAAAAAACTACATCTAATCTAACCCCGGATCACCCGAGCACAAGGCTCGGGTGACCGGCCTTGAGACCCTCAACTTGCGGCTGCTGCTCTCAAGAAAAGTGTATGTCGAATAATGTATGTAATTAGGGTTAGGAACGGCTGTTTAAATAGATGCATAAGTCGGTTGAAGCAATATGGCGGTGGCGGCTGCAATTAAATCCTTTTCCAATTAGGATTTGGAGTATGTCGGCTGCTCAATGCATGAATTTAGGAATGAAACTTCTAAAATTCATATCTTGAGTTGTAGACCTCCAAAAATTATGATCCGAATGTCATAATTAAGCTCTCGGAAAACTCTACAACTTTCATTAAGGACACTTCTTCAGAAAACGCCTTTTTGACTAGCCCGTCGTATCCCGAGTATATTACGGGATTTTCCAATACCACAGCATCATTATCCAAACTTGTAACGCTCATATCTCGGGCCTCGTAAGTCGGAATGAAGTGATTCAAGATCCTGTAGAATCCTCTCTTCAAGCCCTACAAATCTTCTCTTGAGGTCGAGAGTCAAATCAGTGTATATCATATCAAGAACTGCATCGGAAGTTCGGCTGCTTGAAGGCTTCATTCCAAGCTTTATCTCCATCTTTATCCTCTTCCAAGTCAAAAACATGTATCTACATTGCATCCAAACACCACAAAAACGTAACAATATCCAAAACCATATAAAACAATCAAATAATCGTATAAATTGATACGTTTTCATATTTAACTCTTTAAATCACCATTCACTCAATATTTCACTATAAACCTCGAATTCTATGAAAATCATACGTATATGGGGGAAATTGAGGTGAAATATATCCTTAAAAACACTACAATTTGACCCTTAACAACTCCCCCACACTTATCTTTTTGCTCGTCCCGAGCAAAACAAAACAAGAACATACTATCAAGAATCCACATAACCCGACACGAGATATAGTCAAAATCATGACAAGCTAGTATTCAACAAATCGACCTCACTCGGTGATGTGTGTGCGTAACCTACTAAACTTCCACCGATCCTCTCTTGATATAATACATCAAGCACTAACAGATTATCCGGTCAACTAAACGAAAACTTCATTCTATCTACAAAGACTTACCTAACAAAAAGTAATTACCAAGAACCTAGTAACTAACTCACAACTAAATTCCTTTACTTAGTACCAAGAAAATACCTTTCGGTCTCTACTGGTTTAGATCAACTTGACTTAGAATTCCAAAAGCGTACATTTTATATTTTATATTCCTATCGTCGCGTCTCAAAAGTATAACACTCTCCCCTACATTAGAGCGAATCACCCGAGATCACTCAAACCCCATACTGTCTGGTAAACCACACTCCCCATTTGGGGCGATTATCAAATGGACTCGAGGTGATAGTTACAAACAAAATTCCCATAAAGAAATTTTATTCATTTATTATTTATAGATATATATATTTAAATCTCTTTGAAAACTCTCGGTCAAATATTATTTCTAACACATTCAAGACTCTTAAAGTTTTTCAAGAACACTAAGGTACTGAGATTCTAACTGTGAGTATAGCACAAGTTCTTAACTTTCATTAATGCTAAATAAGTGTTATCTGAATCAAGAATTAACTTTTCTTTAACTAACCGGAAACTATTCTATATTTGGCTCTTCATCTAATAGGTTCGTGAAATGAAGTTCAAGTGAGTATCGACTTACTAAACCTATTCTCAGAACATGACATGACTACTGATAACAACTAAAGGTGCCAGATTATAAAACTAGCATGCCATTGAAGTGTTACTCAGGACTAAACAAAAAAAATCTATGAAAATTGAAGCACTTTTCATAGAAAATTATAACTAATATGAGCAAATGAAAGTAGATACATAAATCATCTATCCCCTCCCCCACACTTAAATTGCAACTTGTCCTCAAGTTGTACAGAAATAAAACAAATAGAGAACTTAGCTGATTGGATGCTTGCAATTCCGGAGGAACCAACAAGAACCAGGATTGCTTGCATAGCTCCGTAGACTGTGGAGCATCACAGGACAACTGAATTCATCGTGAAAGTGCACAATCGCTATAGAAAGTATCCTGCAGACTTGATCAGTGCAAAAAGAGTCTACGGGGAAAAAGATTAGACTTATACAAATAAAGCACATAAGGAAAAGAATTTATAGAGATATTCAAATTATGCTCACATAAAGATGGACACATATACATGAAAATATCACAACCTCGTAGGCTAGGTGCAACTACATGAAAATGCAATACAATGCAAACTACATGAAAAATCCTAAAAATAAAATAAAAACGAGGTAGTATTACGGAAACCGACAGTTAACTACGCTCAAGAAAAAGAAAAAATAGAAAAACAATGCAACTAGATGACATGCAACTAAATGATATGCATATAAGTGATATGCAAAAATAAAAGAAAATAAAAGGAAGAAAACTAGCCCACTAATTTGCAACATGACATATATAATAAACGTCTACCAAATAATGACAGGTTACGATAAACGACAGTGCTGTCCATTACATGCAGTGTAGACGCGCCTTAAGACTCATTGAAGGTGATAGCATTATGGAAAACCAATAGTTAGCTATACTAAACAGATATAACTCATAAGCCCAATATGGTAGCATTACGGAAAACCGACAGTAGCTACCCATATGAGTTACAAAAATAACAAGGAAGCACATAAGTCTCAAAGCTTAAAAGATTCATCACAGCGGTATGTAGCATACGGAAACTGACATTAGCTACTAATTAACAATAAGACCAGTTATAGCGTACGAGAACCGACAGTGACTATAACTTGCATAGATGAATCATGTATATAAAAATTAATCAGTTATTTAACATGGATGCGTAGACGGAAAGATGTAACATGCAAGTTCAGAACATCTACGTAAACGCATCATTTAGCCACAGAAGCTCGAATGAAAAATCCACATCAAATAAAAGCATTGAAAATAAAATCAAGAAATTTAGAACCTGGATCAACCCGGACGAACGTTCACTTAGCGTTCGAATCGGGCGGGCGTTCCACCTTGCGCCGGCGCTTCGCTGCGCGAAAACCGACCGACGGGCGTTCGAAAGTATAGACGCTGTCTGGTCCTCTAAATCGAATGTGATTGAAAATATTTGAGCGGACGAGCGTCCAATACTTCCTAACGCTCGTTCACTGCAGATGAAGAATGGACGGGCGTCCAATAGAATGCACGCTCGTCCATACAACAAGAATGCACGAGGCAAGCAGGGAAAAACACAGCAAAACCCTAAATACTTATGAACACAACACAAAGAACACGTATCACAAGAGCCACTTTCAATTAAAGCACAAATAGGTTAGATCGAAACACATAAACACATACTTCACGTTTAAACAAATCGAGTAAAAACTTTTGCACATTCTTAACCTTATGGTCATCGAAACACGGCAAAATAAAAACTCGATTTGGTAAACGCTACTTTTATTAAAACGAAAAATAAACGTAACAAAATCGAGAAATAACAAGATCAGATTCAACATGACACCTATTCCCCGGCAACGGCGCCACTTTTGTTGGGAGGATTTTGCATCATAAAAACAAAAGAAAATTTATAAACCTATACTTAACATGCAAACTAACTCCTAACCGACCAAATATCGGGTAGTTGATAGCATAGTAGGGTAAGTACAGGGTCGATCCACAGGGAAAAGGGATGTAGAATCTAATCCTAGTAATCCTCCCAATTGCTACTCAACAAAAACAAATAAACGAAAAGCAAAAGCATAAAAACAGAAAAACATAAAAGAACAATCAAAATAAATCTAACCTAAAGATACATGGGATTAACCAAAATACAAACTAAGGGATCTCAATCCTAGTTTATCTCATGATTTTAATTCAAATTGTGGTTTCACCTTTACACGAGATACAAATTCCTAATCTCTTAGTGAATCTATTTCTCAAGCTATGAATTCCTAATTCCTTAGTGAATTCAATTATCAATCTCTCCTCTTCCGAATGTTGAGACCAATATTCCATACAAAACGAAGGTGTAGATTCAGGTTAACTCTCGTATTTTAGAATCTAACAACCTAGATAATTAATCAATTAATGTGTCACTAATTAACGGCTAAAAATCCTATCTTTCTATGGTGATCTAGTTTACGCAACTCTCGTATGTTGTAAACAATCAATTAGTAAACAAATCTCTCGATATGAGTTCACATAATAGCATCATAAACATAGAACGATACAAAATAAATTAAAGCTCATGGAAATAAATAAGGACTGAATTAATTAAACGAATACTCTCACATAGTTTTGGTACATTGGATGAACTCCACGGATCAACAACGAAATAAACGGAAAAAACTACATCTAATCTAACCCGGATCACCCGAGCACAAGGCTCGGGTGACCGCCTCTGAGACTCTCAACTTGCATTTGCTTTGCTCTCAAGAAAAGTGTATGTCGAATAATGTATGTAATTAGGGTTAGGAACGGCTGTTTAAATAGATGCATAAGTCGGTTGAAGCAATATGGCGGTGGCGGCTGCAATTAAATCCTTTTCCAATTAGGATTTGGAGTATGTCGGCTGCTCAATGCATGAATTTAGGAATGAAACTTCTAAAATTCATATCTTGAGTTGTAGACCTCCAAAAATTATGATCCGAATGTCATAATTAAGCTCTCGGAAAACTCTACAACTTTCATTAAGGACACTTCTTCAGAAAACGCCTTTTTGACTAGCCCGTCGTATCCCGAGTATATTACGGGATTTTACAATACCACAGCATCATTATCCAAACTTGTAACGCTCATATCTCGGGCCTCGTAAGTCGGAATGAAGTGATTCAAGATCCTGTAGAATCCTCTCTTCAAGACCTACAAATCTTCTCTTGAGGTCGAGAGTCAAATCAGTGTATATCATATCAAGAACTGCATCGGAAGTTCGGCTGCTTGAAGGCTTCATTCCAAGCTTTATCTCCATCTTTATCCTCTTCCAAGTCAAAAACATGTATCTACATTGCATCCAAACACCACAAAAACGTAACAATATCCAAAACCATATAAAACAATCAAATAATCGTATAAATTGATACGTTTTCATATTTAACTCTTTAAATCACCATTCACTCAATATTTCACTATAAACCTCGAATTCTATGAAAATCATACGTATATGGGGGAAATTGAGGTGAAATATATCCTTAAAAACACTACAATTTGACCCTTAACATATACCATTTTGCTGTGGTGTGTCGACACAAGATGTTTGATTCACAGCTCCTTTTTCTCTATAAAATTCAGGCATATTGAACTCATAACCATTATCAGTCCTTATCACTTTAATATGTTTATTAAATTGAACAAGTGCATATTGGAAAAAAGACTTAACAAGTTCCCTAGCTTCTGATTTACATTTCATTAAGAAAATCCATGTAAACCTAGAGAAATCATCAACAATAGTTAGGAAGTAAGAATGATTATGTAATGTATGTTGTCTATGGGCACCCCATATATCAACATTTATCAAGTCAAAACAACATCAATGAACTAGTACTCAAAGGAAAATAAGTTCTTTTATGTTTTGCTAAATGACAAATGTGACAGACTGTAGTTACAGATTGTTGTTCTGTACACAATTGTAGATCTACTAATCTCTTATTTGATAGATGCCCTAGCCTATAATGCCAAAGCTTATTATCAGCAATACTAGTTGTAACAGCAAAAACATTGTGTGCATGAGGCAAAGAAAAACAAGTAGCATCCAAAACATATAGTCCATTCCTCTTGCTAGCTGATCCAATCACAATCCCAACTTTCTTGTCATGTATCAAACATTTATTAAGAGCAAATACAATAGACAAAGTGGGATCAACAGTCAATCTAGCTAATGAGATTAGATTAAATTTAAAATCAGGAATTGGTTGAGCTACGATTCACCCTTCAAAAACAATTTGTAAAGACTCAAAACTATGGACAAACTAACTCTCTAACCGGCAGTGTACCGGTCGATTGCTAGAATAGCTAAGGAGAGTGCGAGGTCGAACCCAAGGAAAAGTGTTTGCAAGTACCAAAGTGAACGTATTACTTAGTCTAGGTGATCAATATTTTTAAAGTATTTGTTAACTACAACGACACTAAAATGATTCCTACTTGATTTGAGTTTAAAGATAAGAAAGAAAGAAAGAAGATTAAACTACTAGATTCAAATATAGGTTGAGGGACATAGCCGAACCATGATCAAAATAGCTAGTTTCAACCCCAAGGATAGACAAAACCGGGAGTGTGCATTAATAAACAAACTCTTGCATTCAATTTCACGGGTGCAAACTCCTAATCCCGGTGCTAGGGTCTGAACAACTCTCTCCTAACACCTTATGCCAAGTTAACTACCCTTCCCTAAAGAAGATTTACTAACAAGACATGTTATACACTAGAGCCGCTTAAACGTTAAAACGAGTAACCTCACTTTGGGCTCGGGCTTAACAACTAAGCCGAGTCTACGCCGTGATCTTAGAACCCCTTTTCCCACACATCTCTATCTGAACAACTCTTTAGAGAGATGTGTGTGATTTTGACCTAGGTGATCAATCTAGCCCAAATCTGTTATAACAAGTTCTAAGACGTGAAATATGCAAGATACAACAATAAAAAACACTGCCCACTCCCAATTTCATCACCCAAGGGGTGATTTCACTAAATTTCACATGATTCGACTATGAAAAGAGTTTAGCTACTCATTATACTAGTTAAACCATGCATAAGACAGTCAATGAAAGACATAACAAGTAAAAGAAAGAAGAATTTTACCATTAATTTGCAGAAATTTGAGATTAGATCCAAAAAGTACAAAATAGAAAACTAATTAAAAGATGGTCTCTTAGTGTTTGGAATAGAAATCTAAGCTAAGAAATGGAAAGATTAAGCTACAATAGTGTTGATTCAAGCTAAGAGAAAGTATTCTAAGCTATTACAAAAATCGAGCTATGAAATGGGTAGAGTTTTGCTAAGAGAATAATTGATATCTAAGAAATAGTCTAAGGGGTTATATTTATAGGTGGGAGAAAATCTGCAGAAATTGGCTCCAAACGCACGTTTGGAAGGCTGAGACTGGCGTTTGACATCTTCAAACGCACGTTTGGATTAGTGCAAACGTGCGTTTCGCTTCATTTCTGGGCAGGGACTTGTCTATCTTCATCTGGAACACGCGTTTTGATGACGGTCAAATTATACCCGTAAAAGTCATCAACGTTGACCTTAAATCGAGATTAATAATGTATATTTCATATTAAATCACTCGTTTATATTTATTATTTAATGTTAAGTGATTATTAATATGATATTTGGTATTTAGCCGTTTTCATTATTGAAAGCCGATTTATTGTGCGATAATTATTGATTTTGCAGATCACAACAAATCGAGAGGATTAATGTCATTCAATCAATTATCTCAAGATAAGGAAGGAAGAAAATCGGAGCATTAAATGAGAGATTAATCGGATCAACACGAAAGCGTGCAGTGGGGAACAAGATAGACGAGAAAAACGATTGACGCGTGAAAAGTTAGGTTCGGTCGACCGAGCCTGATGCTTCGGTCGACCGAGTGTCACCTCTCGGTTGACCGAGCCTCGAGTTTGGGTCGGTTTTCGAAACTTTAATCGTGCTTATCTTCTAGAACCACCCTAAGTCGGCAAAACCTCTATATAAGCAAGCGACTCACGAATTGTAATACACACAAAAATACACCAACATATCCTTCATTCTTTCTTCAATTTTATAGCTTTGATACAATGTAGTTTATTGAAGGTTTCCGACAATTTAAGGGCTTTGCAATATGTAAGCCTTTATTTTACATTTCTTTCTTTTAAGTAATTAATCCCTCCCAATTATGCTTTATCGTTTGAGTTAGTTAATTCATAGCTAGATGATGTAGATCTAGGCTATGACGTTAGGGATGTGGCGAAGCCTTGTCTATGAGGGTCCCATAACCACGCCATATGTTTAACGCTCTATTCATGAATCTGCTTGGTTTAATTAATGTGTATCTAAGTAGTTTATATGATTTCTTTACTTCTTTCGTTAATCTGCTTACGTATGATGAAACGCCGAGAAATATATTCTAGGATGTAATCTGGGATGAAATTGATTCGGGTGACCGAATGAGTTCACTCGGTCGACCGAGCCCGCTATTCGGTCGACCGAGCCTGTTTTATCCGTTAAATAGCCACGTCTTTATGGTTAGGTTAACTTAATAGAATTTATTATCTCATTAGGTATGGCCACGGCTCGTTGCTCGTCGCTTTTAATTCGCGTCGATTAGGAAATACCAATATAGGACTCTAGGTCGGCTTATGAATGACCTTCCGGGGCTTTCAAATGAGATCTAGGCGGGTTTTGTATTTGGGAATTGTGCACACCTAGTTATACGTAGGTCGTAGACTAGCATGAGACCTAAAAGGTAATTGTTAGTTGGACGAGGGCTTGAGCGATCGTTTAGGAAGTACGCCTCACCATAGGAATGTTGCCTGGACGAGGTGTACGGTTAATATCGGCATCCTTAGAGTCGTAAGCGTGTGAGTTATATGAGATGGAGGCACCAAAAGGCGAAGTCACGTAACAATACCACAGTGATCTAGTGACCTAACCGGTGCTAAGTCAAGTTTAAGAGGATGACTCCCGTAGCCAATCTAAGATAGATACAAACGGATTGACAGTTAATAAGTTCAGTTTATTATATAAATTATCTAGGTCCAAACGATAAAGACTATAATTGGGGAGGTTAATTACGTTGTGTCGAGTCGTGTCTTTACTTTTCTTGTCTTATGTTGGTCGTAGACCACCTCTATGTCCTTGACATGTTTAATTAATTGTTTGTATATAAGATGATCACAATTGGTTCCCTGTGGGATCGACCTTGATTCGCTATAGCTATACTACGATGGGCCTAGTCCTCTTGCTAGTATTGGTTTATGGTGGTCAAGTATATTATAACCTGATTGACCACGTCATCAAGTTTTTGGCGCCGTTGCCGGGGAACCAACGGTCAATTTTATATATAAATAACTTTTTTATTCATGTCGAGTTTTCTGTTTTAGAGTCAGTTTTTACGTTTTGAGTCCTCCGGTTGTATGCGCTCATCTGAAAATTCCAGATTCTAAAAAAATAAAAAAAAAAATAAAAAAAAAAATATAATAATATTTATTCGGTCGACCGAGAGACCTCGTTCGGTCGACCGAGAATTTAGATTTTTTGTTTTGTTTTGTTCTTGTTCGATTCTACGCTTTACGGTTTCGATTTGTGTTTTCGAGTCCGGAATTTCGGCGTGTCTGTTTATCCCGTATGTTTAATCCGTGAGTCCGATAGCGGCATGGGAAACCATGTTAAAATCGATCCACGGTCTGTTTGTTTTGTTTTTCTTACGCTTGCGAAACCGGGAAGCAAGATTACGAGTCGATAATTTTTAGCGGGCGCCGAGAAATAACCCGGCAAAACATGTGGAGCTATGAATCTAAGATGGGAAAAGCGATGGAAGCAATACCATTAAAGCACCAAGATGGCTCCGAAAAAATTTATGGCTTAAATTCTTCGTGGTACAATGTTGAAGGCAAGGTACTACCTTTTTTTTTGCTTATGTTTTACTACCTTTTGGTTTTTTGAGCATAAGTTAGCCTATACATGAACCTTAGTATGAATCTTAGCCCGGAGTTGGTTTGTAAGAATAATTTTATTAGTGTCGATGGTTTTGCCCCATATCTCTCTGATCTAGAGGGTGTAAGAAAACATGTAGTCGTTGAAAGGAAGCAGTGAATAAAGAGTTCCTCGTAGTTCTGTTAAAACCTCTTTGTCCTATGCATGAGATTGCTTCTACTGGCCATGGGGGCAACAAATTGTGTAGTTTGAGCATTCACAATCTAAAGGAGACGTTGAGTTTTGGGAGAACACCATCTTTTGCTTTCGTTGATGTTTATGGTGATGGCTTCTCGGTGAACCCACCTTAAACAAAAACGAGATTACGCTTTGGGTGAAAATTTAGAAATCGAAGAATCTTTGTACATAGGTTCGAAATGGTTTAACCATGGTGGCGAGTTCAACCGAGCTTCGCTCAATCAACTCCCCTCCACGTGTGATGTGCGTTACTGATTCGACAAGACTTAGCATAGCCGATAAGCCTTCGGCTAAACGGGCTTATCTTGACGGATTGGCCTGAATCATCACATATGTTCCAACGAATAAGGCGGCGTAGGCTTGCCTACATAACCGACCTTATTCGAGTACTTTGATTCATTGTTTCTTATTGTCAAGGCCAAAACCGTAATTTGACCGAGTTTCTTAGAATTCACTAATTCCTAAAAACGAGCCGAGGTAAGAGCTTTGGATAAATGGTATGGATAAATGTCGTTTCCTAGGTCTCACAACCAAGGGAAGGGTATTAATCCATAGCAATGATGGGCCCACCTCTTATAGTGCTCAGAGGGGTCAATATCTCGTGATCCAAGAATAATGACTGACAAGGATACTTTTGGAAAGTCGAGCTGAGGGCTTTAAACTTAGAACTACTTCTTTAAAACCCTTAGGATTTCTTTTTAGGATTATAGGTTTTGTTTTCTTTGAGTCAAATAAGAGTAACGTGAAATATGTTGAGGTTTTTTATTTTGCCGTGTTCCGATGGCCATTGGGCTAAGGATGTGCAAAACTTTTTACTCAATATAGGCCACGTGAAATAGAGTTCCGTAGGAGAGTCGAGAAATTGCTAAATAAAAGGAAATTTAGCAATCAACTTTAAGATGGAAGCATTAAGAGAGCTTGAGAATTATCGAAATTGTAACAGAGAATGATTGGTGTGAACAAGAACAATCTTTGTCAATTTCTAAAACTTTTAGGTGATCCAAATGAAGATTCAAAGTGGTGCGCAATTCATTCCGCAACTATCCTTATCTTTCCCTTTACACTTTTTCACCTTCAAACTTTTCGATCCTCTCACCAATCACCTTTGACAGTTCACATTTCTAACCATTCTTTCATCGCCTCTCTTTCTTTCCATCCGTTTCACTCTCCCACCCAATCTCAATGCCTTAACCATTTTCAACCCACCCATAAACACAATTTCTTACCCGTCCTTTATCTTTTCTTCCCATCCTTATGTGTATCTTTTTCTAAACCCATCATACTCTTAACCTCCATTTTGTTTACAAAATACCTTTGTGTTGCGGAATTTGAAATATTGCTAAGCTTTAATGATTATCTTTTATCATTTTGATTTTCATGATCCTAGTTGGGGTAAGTGTAGCTCTGGCCCTAGCTAGATTTTAAAGGTTTTTGGTTCGATCAAGGTACAATTTATCTTTCTACCGGAAGTTTTAAATTTCACACTTTTCCGTCTATTCCGGCATTTCTAGATGATAAGTTTTGTTCTGAACTATCACACCGATCCGACCTTGTTGATGACGGTTATGACTTTTCCGTGATACATTGGGTTATTAGTAATTTCGAGGAGTAGTTACATCTCCCTAAGTTGTTGATATCCAATGCAAGCGAGAATATTCAATTTTATCTTTAGCCTATAGGTCGCATTGCATCTGTTATACATTTTCGATCGAGTCACCCTCGTGTTTTCCCACGTCGGGTAATGCTTTTTGATCTTTGTCTTCTCCACCCGGTTTTAAGAATATTTAGGCGGTGGAGGTTGTAGATGAAGACTACCATCTTTAGTTGCTTGTTTGTTTTTCTTTCTATTTAGTATTTTTCTTTTTGGTTTCCCTTGTCATTGGTTGTTATAAAATAAAGTGGCTTAAACTGTTTTAAGGTATTTATACCTCATTACTGCCACATTATTCTATAACTTCCATAGACATGGTATTTGACGATTTCGTGGAGTTTGTTTGCTTATACAGGATGTGTCTATCTCTCCACGACGTGCTGAAATTTACTCTGATATTTTTCCTTTACTTGAGAGCCTTTTCCAGAGCTAAGTCTTTTTCTTAAATTCTCATTTATTTTTGTCATTGAGGACAATGCCATGTTTAAGTGGGGGGTAGGAGACTTAGCTATGTTATGTTATGATTAAAATTTGAATGAAACGGTAGAAAAATTGGAAAATTGAAAATTTAAATAAATACCATATTATCTCGTACCCTTAGAATTGTGGGTTCCTAGCTAACAATTGATAGGAAAGGAACCAAGTTTCATGAGTACATGATCATTTTATACTTATGTTAAGTAAATTTAAGGATATTCGTGCCCGTTTTTGCAAGTAGTTATTTATTATTCAATTACTCAATCTGTGAATCGAGTATACCGCGCAAATCATAATAACTGAAGAAATTATGTGTACATTGCATAGATGATTGGTTATGTAAACTTAGTGTCAATATCTATCTGCTGATGTATTCTGATATTCTTGCCAACAAAAGCAGAGTAATAAGCTTGAGACGTACCTGTGTTTTAGCAAAACGTTAAACACTGGGCTTGTAGTAAATTACCAAAGTAGCCTTGCGCTTGTGGTAATATTCAATGCTATATTTGATCTAAGATAGGGGGATACTTTAAAAAGTTTTCTTCCTTGAGATTGATAGTATTTGAAAAATATGAAGATATGAAAAGAATATTCAACTCTTTAAGAGGCTTTGAGTAGTACTCGGTCTCCAAGTCCAAAAACCCTATAGATACGCTTTTGCTTATTGCTCTAGTGCTTCAAAAATTTAAAGGCTTGAGAAGTATGAATGCTGAGGTTGGTAGGTTGAGATTGCGAAGTTAGCATAAACTCTGATCTTGCTACGAATATATAAAACTAAATGCACATGCACACATCACTTCGATTCATAGTGAGTAGTAAATAATGGATATCTTATGAGCATGACTAGTATGAGTTAACTTGAGCTTCTTGCGTAAGTATGACCTGACCATGGGAAATGTTGTCTTGGGAAATGACTTATTGATGCTTTGTTCGGGACGATCAAAGTCTAAGTGGGGGGTAGTTGATGACGGTCAAATTATACCCGTAAAAGTCATCAACGTTGACCTTAAATCGAGATTAATAATGTATATTTCATATTAAATCACTCGTTTATATTTATTATTTAATGTTAAGTGATTATTAATATGATATTTGGTATTTAGCCGTTTTCATTATTGAAAGCCGATTTATTGTGCGATAATTATTGATTTTGCAGATCACAACAAATCGAGAGGATTAATGTCATTCAATCAATTATCTCAAGATAAGGAAGGAAGAAAATCGGAGCATTAAATGAGAGATTAATCGGATCAACACGCGCGTGCGATGTGGGGAACAAGATAGACGAGAAAAGCGATTGACGCGTGAAAAGTTAGGTTCGGTCGACCGAGCTCGATGCTTCGATCGACCGAGTGTCACCTCTCGGTTGACCGAGCCTCGGGTTTGGGTCGGTTTTCGGCTTTAATCGTGCTTATCTTCTAGAACCACCCTAAGTCGGCAAAAACCTCTATATAAGCAAGCAGCTACGAGAATTGTAATACACACAAAAAATACACCAACATATCCCTTCATTCTTTCTTCAATTTTATAGCTTTGATACAATGTAGTTTATTGAAGGTTTCCAGCAATTTAAGGGCTGCAATATGTAAGCCTTTATTTTCTGTTTCTTTCTTTTAAGTAATTAATCCCTCCCAATTATGCTTTATCGTTTGAGTTAGTTAATTCATAGCTAGATGATGTAGATCTAGGCTATGACGTTAGGGATGTGGCGAAGCCTTGTCTATGAGGGTCCCATAACCTACGTCATATGTTTAACGTCTATTCATGAATCTGCTTGGTTTAATTAATGTGTATCTAAGTAGTTTATATGATTTCTTTACGAGTTACTGTTTAATCTGTTCTGTATGATGAAACGCTGAGAAATATATTCTAGGATGTAATCTGGGGATGAAATTGATTCGGGTGACCGAATGAGTTCACTCGGTCGACCGAGCCCAGCTATTCGGTCGACCGAGCCCTGTTTTATCCGTTAAATAGCCACGTCTTTATGGTTAGGTTAACTTAATAGAATTTATTATCTCAGTAGGTATGGCCACGGCTACGTTGCTCGTCAGTTTTAATTCGCGTACGATTAGGAAATACCAATATAGGACTCTAGGTCGGCATGAATGACCTTCCGGGGCTTCAAATGAGATCTAGGCGGTTTTTGTATTTGGGAATTGTGCACACCTAGTTATACGTGGGTCGTAGACTAGCATGAGACCTAAAAGGTAATTGTTAGTTGGGCGAGGCTTGAGCGATCGTTTAGGAAATACGCCTCACCATAGGAATGTTGCCTGGACGAGGTGTACGGTTAATATCGGCATCCTTAGAGTCGTAAGCGTGTGAGTTATATGAGATGGAGGCACCAAAAGGCGAAGTCACGTAACAATACCACGGTGATCTAGTGACCTAACCGGTGCTAAGTCAAGTTTAAGAGGATGACTCCGTAGCCAATCTAAGATAGATACAAACGGATTGACAGATTAATAAGTTCGATTTATTATATAAATTATCTAGGTCCAAACGATAAAGACTATAATTGGGGAGGTTAATTACGTTGTGTCGAGTCGTGTCTTTACTTTTCTTGTCTTATGTTGGTCGTGAGACCGCCTCTATGTCCTTGACATGTTTAATTAATTGTTTGTATATAAGATGATCACAATTGGTTCCCTGTGGGATCGACCTTGATTCGCTTATAGCTATACTCACGATGGGCCTAGTCCTCTTGCTAGTATTGGTTTATGGTGGTCAAGTATATTATAACCTGATTGACCACGCCATCAAGTTTAAGGAGGTTCAAGCGCGTTTGGAGGACTTGGAGCAGCGCTTAAGGTGGTTTCAAACACGCGCGTTTGGAGGGCTTTAACTCTGTATCAATCGATTGCTTCGACGAGCGACGCGTTTGGGGTTCAAACGCGTTTGAACCCCTGTGTTGCCCAAAACTTCACTTTTCACCCTCTTTGATCTCTCCTCTTTGCCCGATCATGCCTTTTGCCACAAATCATCACCTCTCGGGTCCTCGAGACACCAATACCCTTCAACATCATAAACAACCAAAAACATCCAAACAATTCCGGAGGGTAAAAGTGCTCGGGAATGGGGTTAATATCAACAAAAAGGGGTAGTAATCCATCAAAGTAACGGATTCACTCCCCGTGCCATGAGCTCACGATAACACCCCTCAAACGGTCTAAATCACCCAAAAATGTGCTGAAAATATGGTAAACGGGGATAAACAATGCACCGGAGTCACGTAAAGTTGAATCCCATCAACCACCCCACACTTAGCCTTTGCTCGCCCTCGAGTAAATTAGGCTTTTTAAAATAAACCAAGGGATTCAACGTTGTGGCGTAGGTGCTACTATCCACACCCTCGAGGTAACCACAAAGTAAAAACACGAACATATACACACCGGTTACAACAATATCAAGAAAATGGAGTGTGTGTGGTGCCAAGTTAAAACCAAGTGCTCAAAATGATTGTCGGGGCTTGAATCCCGACTAAAAGTCTACCAACTGTCTCATACCAACCACCCTCTCCACTAATCAAGGTCACTAAGCTTGGACACGATCGGGTAGGACTTGAAAGGTTATAATGTTAGGCTAAGGTAACTCCGGTTAATCGAAAATTATATTTTGGGAACTGGAGAAAAAGAAGTACGAGTGAACCTAATCAACAAGTGTACCACTTCATCTCTACCATACAAACCATCCAAACTCCTTTTTGATTAATTTAACACTTTGGGAACCATAGGATACTAACATACCCGAACTCATTGCCACACTCAACTATGTTTCAAGTGTTATGAGGCGAGATCGAATACATTAACACCTATCTCACTATCCCAACTCCAACATCATAAAAATCACTTCCGAGCTCATTCCTTTGATTCCAACCTTTTATTTCTAAAAACCAGGCTTTTATTCATTGAGAGCTAATTTATTTTGAACTTTGATTGATTTCTTCTTCTTTTTTTTTTGTAAGAAGCAAGAAATTTCACAGATTTTTCTTTTCTTCATGGGCCGAACCAAACACTAGGCCCAAACAAGCTCCCCTTCTCCTTATAGCTCAACACAAAGAAAACACCAACCCATCAAAACATCATTTCCCCCACCCCACACTTGCCTTAGCAAGTGTGGCCTAACAAAAGACTAAGTCCACTCGTAGGGTGTAAATGAAGGAAATGTGAGCAAAATTAAGGCTCAAGGGTAGGTTTCTGACTATGTAACAAAACGGCTATAAAACGAATGGTGGTCAGACCATTCTAACAAGGCTGAGAGGGGCTATGAAGGTCTAACGTTTCGGGATAAGGCTTATTTGGCTCTAGTTGGTCAAAGAGACGCCATGACCGTCATCCCGTATCCTACTTAGGTGAATCTTTCTATTTCGTCTCGAGACTAGTGGTATGTGAGGTGGTAGTAATCAAATCGTGCACAAAGTGTAGCTTACGTGAGATTAATAAACTCCATTCTCAAGATAATATCAACCGCAGTGTACACGTTCGGGGCCCTACTAAGGTGGCCACCACTCGAATATGAAAATAACACACACAACACGGTGTTAAAAACCCTTGATTCTTTTTTTTAAAATTGCCCAAAATCGACTCGAGCCCGGTCATAGGCTAGGCATACCACATATATAGCACATTTAACAATAAAAACAAGAAAACGGTTAAGTCTCCCACCCCACACTTAAATGAAACACTGTCCCCAGTGTGTGAGAGATAAAAAGAGTAAAAGGCTTAGCTGTTTGACCAAAACCCGGCAGAAAGGCACACTCGTAGCCCACGTGACATCTTCTAGTAAGCTCCATCTCGAGTATCTGAAACCATAGAAACAGAAACCAAGGCAAACACATGCACGGGAAAAGTCCACGTGCCAAAAGATGGTGATAGATACGAGATATATAAAAATAGAAGCCATGCCACAAACAAAGTATCAAAGCATATCAACCATACTAGACGGAATCGCCTTTGGACGTAAAGATAATCAAAAGAAACACAGAGCATCCACACATAAAATAAGGCCATAGAGGCTCACATAAAAACATCCCGTCCTATGTACAAAAGCCGAACCAAAAGGAAATTCTCACCCCAACCTCTCTTTTAAGCCAAACTCTCCCCTCTTGCACCCAAAGACCACTCCCAACACATTATTACTACCAAAAAGGTGGGTTGCCTCCCCCAAGCGCCTTTGTTTTAAGTCCTTGGCTCGACGGGATGACTTATACAGTGCCAATTTTTTCAAAGTTATACTATTGGCACAGGCGAGAAAAGGTAGAAGTGCTTTGTTTAACGTCGTTAGCATCGACGTAGTGGCACTAAACGGACTCATGCCTCGAAAGACTCAAAACAACAATTCAAATATTTTATTTCAAACAAGTATCACCAAAACCATCAACCAAAATCCGAGCTCAAAAAGATCAACAACTCAAGAAGACTAAAAATAGCAAGCATCACGGAAACCGAGTTCACTAGAAACTTACCTCTCACGGCCCTCGATGCTACCTCTTCCCAACTCGGGAATCCTCTTTTGTCAAAATCTCTCATCACCTTCTTCTTGTAATTGCCATTCCATGGTAGTTGTCCCCTTTTACAAATTCTATGAGCTCCATCTACCGGTGAGTACACAAAATCGATTGCATAATACTCATCAACACAAGGTGGAAGAGTGTAATAATCCGGGACCGGCATGCTAATAATCTCCACTTCTCCCGGTAGCTCTACCCTAGATGGCTCTTCAGTCTCATACGATTTCACCACACTCTTCATAATGACATCTTCTTTTACTTCAATTGGGAGTGAGGGTAAAATGGGCGATCCCAGTTTCTCTTCCGACTCTAATTGCATCTCATCAAGCAGTGTGCTCAAATCTATCATACACCCATCGAGGTCATCATTTTGCATTTCTTCGGGAGGCGGTGTAATAGATAAAATTTGCACCTCTTCCATCTCCAAATCTTGCACTTCCTCTTCATCCCAAAACGAGCTATTCTCATCACCAAAGAATTCTTGCTCAGTCATAACAATGGTCGGTTCCACCACACACTCCACCAAGGTTTCATCAATTTTCATCTCAAGGGTGAAGGTGCGATGGGTAGAGCGTGAAACCTGCCATAATCAAATATCGCAATTGGATGTGGCACTATGAGCAATCCCAACTTACTATCTGGCTCAGAAATCTCATCATAGCAAATTGAATCATCAACCTCACTCTCAACCTGAACTTCTTCAGTGATAACATCATCATCCCGGACCACCTCTATTGCACATGTCTCTTCCTCTTTCTTGTGCCTCCTCTTTTCAATCAATTGCCCCATCCCGTCTTCAAGATTTCTTATGTCGGAGTCAAAGCTTCTATTGAACTCTTGCATATCCTTGTTCATGAATCAAACTCTCGTTCAATTGAATCAACTGCTCTATTTGAATGTCGGTGAAGCCTTCTTGTGGCATGGGGGGAAACAGATCATACTGACTTTGATTCATTGGAGGTGAGTAGTAGGCTTCTTGCCATGCCAGACTCTGATCAAGTGGCTGAATCTGGGTGAAGCTATCCACTCGTTGAGTATGAACACCGTAATCCTGATAAGCACTAGGGTCCGGACAACCCTCATAATGTTGTGGCTCATAACTTGAATAACCATAATTTTGACTTTGCCAAGCACTAGGGCACTGATAAGCCCATGAACCTTGGTTACTCTGCTATTGATACTGAGGCTGAGGCACGAACTATTGTTGATAACATTGTTCAGGAGCCTGAGGTTGGTATGGGTATTGTTGTTCAGGTGAGTAGTATTGATTGAAAAATCCATCCGTTTAAGCTCAAGTTGCAAGATCTCAGAAAACAACAAGAATACAATCACGGTATCTAGTCACCACCACCACCGCAATAGGTGGTGTGACTTTTCAACAAAAAACCATCATCAATAAAAAAAAACAACCTACGCCTAAGCTTTCGGTTCACTTACAAGATATCACAAAAACATATTCCCCGGCAATGGCGCCATTTTGGTTGAGCTATGATTCACCCTTCAAAAACAATTTGTAAAGACTCAAATCAGGGCAAACTAACTCTCTAACCGGCAAGAGTGTGCCGGTCGATTGCTAGAATAGCTACAGAGTACGAGGTCGAACCCAAGGAAAAGTGTTTGCAAGTACCAAAGTGAGCGTATTACTTAGTCTAGGTGATCAATATTTTTTAAAGTATTTGTTAACTACAACGACACTAAAATGATTCCTACTAACGAGTTTAAAGATAAGAAAGAAAGAAGATTAAACTACTAGATTCAAATATAGGTTGAGGGACATAGCTGAACCATGATCAAAATAGCTAGTTTCAACCCCAAGGATAGACAAAATCGGGAGTGTGCATTAAACAAACGAACTCTTGCATTCAATTTCACAGGTGCAAACTCCTAATCCCGGTGCTAGGGTCTGAACAACTCTCTCCTAACACCTTATGCCAAGTTAACTACCCTTCCCTAAAGAAGATTCACTAACAAGACATGTTATACACTAGAGCCGCTTAAACGTTAAAACGAGTAACCTCACTTTGGGCTCGGGCTTAACAACTAAGCCGAGTCTACGCCGTGATCTTAGAACCCCTTTTCCCACACCTCTCTATCTGAACAACTCTTTAGAGTGATGTGTGTGATTTTGACCTAGGTGATCAATCTAGCCCAAATTTGTTATAACAAGTTCTAAGACGTGAAATATGCAAGATACAACAATAAAAGCACTACCCACTCCCAATTTCATCACCCAGGGGTGATTTCACTAAATTTCACATGATTTGACTATGAAAAGAGTTTAGCTACTCATTATACTAGTTAAAACATGCATAAGACAGTCAATGAAAGACATAACAAGTAAAAGAAAGAAGAAATTTACCATTAATTTGCAGAAATTCGAGATTAGATCGAAAAAGTACAAAATAGAAAACTAATTAAAAGATGGTCTCTTAGTGTTTGGAATAGAAATCTAACCTAAGAAATGGAAATATTAAGCTACAATAGTGTTGATTCAAGCTAAGAGAAAGTATTCTAAGCTATTACAAAAATCGAGCTAAGAAATGGGTAGAGTTTTGCTAAGAGAATAATTGATATCTAAGAAATAGTCTAAGGGGGTATATTTATAGGTGGGAGAAAATCTGCAGAAATTGGCTCCAAACGCACGTTTGGGGAGGCTGAGACCGGCGTTTGACATCTTCAAACGCACGTTTGGATTAGTGCAAATGTGCGTTTCGCTTCATTTATGGGCAGGGACTTGTGTATCTTCATCTGGAACGCGCGTTTAAGGAGGTTCAAACGCGCGTTTGGAGGACTTGGAAGGCGCGTTTAAGGCGGTTTCAAACGCGCGTTTGGAGGGCTTTAACTCTGTATCAACTGATTGCTTCTGAACGCTCGTTTGGGGGGTTCAAACGCGCGTTTGAACCCCTGTTGCCCCAAAACTTCACTTTTCACCCTCTTTTATCTCTCCTCTTGCCCCGATCATGCCTTTTGCCACAAATCATCACCTCTTGGGTCCTCGAGACACCAATACCCTTCAACATCAAAAACAACCAAAAACATCCAAACAATTCCGGAGGGTAAAAGTGCTCGGGAATGGGGTTAATATCAACAAAAAGGGGTAGTAATCCATCAAAGTAACGTATTCACTCCCCGTGCCATGAGCTCACGATAACAACCCAAAAACGGTCTAAATCACCCAAAAATGTGGTAAACGGGGATAAACAATGCACCGGAGTCACGTAAAGTTGACTCCCATCAAGAATGCATAGAACATTTGACAGAACTACATTAGGGTTCAAATGTACTTGTCCTACATGTGAAACTGCTACACTAGAACCATTTGGTAGGCCAACCATCATATGGTTGACAGGTTTGGCATGGACCAATGAACCAATCCTATTAACTATATGATCTGTGGCACCACTGTCTATGATCCAAAGACTAGAAGATTTAGGAAAACCTAATATATCTGATGCAGGATCAAAGTTAGTAGTGAGGACTGTGGCCTGATTAGCCATATGAGCAAAGTTGTATGTTCTCGATGAATCCAGCAACTTCATAAGTTGTTGATACTGCAGTTTGTTCAATGTGAAAGACTTTGAATCCTGTGTAACATCAACGGGGCTCTCATCCACAAAATTATATGAAGCTGTTTCCACCACGTTGACTTTGATCTAAGGTTTGAAACCAGGTGGGAACCCATGCTTCTTGTAACATTTATCAACAATATGCCCTGTGAAACCACAGAAAGTGCACTGAAGCTTCTTTCTGACATGCACATTGTTACCCTTTCTAAAACAAGTATTCCCAGCACCATTAGAATTAGGAACCTTATTGTATGAGTTATGATTCTATTGTGAAGAACCAACAGCTGAATTGAAAGCCTTATTATAGAAAACCTGATAGGATGTCGGTGCTGACTCATATTCCTTTTGTGCCTCAAGTTTTACGGCCATAGCAAACACAGTGTTAAGATCTGGCACAGGATGCATCAATTGTGCTTGTGTCATTACTTGAGAATACTCATGATTCAAACCTTTCAGAAACCTGACTGCATTTTCTGTTTCTGCATAATCTGCAAACGTTTTAAGCACATCACAGGTCCATCTTGGTTCACATTTACAGGTGGGATTAGGTCTCATAAGATCTATTTCATCCCAAAGTGTCTTCACCATAGTAAAATAACTAGTAACAGCAAGATCTCTCTGTTTGACTGTATGAACTTCTTCTAACAAATCAGAAACTCTGAAAACATCCAATCTTGAAAACCTTGATTCAAGATCTAGCCAAACAATCCTAGCACTAGGCTTGTACATTATACTTTGTGCTATGGAAGGAATTACTGAATTAACTATCCAACCATTAACAAAGGCATTACACTGTTTCCATACTTGAAATTCAGGAGAATTTGCAGCTGGTTTTTCAATGGAACCATCTATAAAACCGATTTTATTCTTGGTAATGAGATGAATCTTCATGGACCAGCTTCAAGGATGCTAATTCTTGTTATTCAGTGGTGGTTGCACCAAGATTAACGAAGAAATTTCACTAGGATGGATATAGAACGGACTTCCTGGTAAAAACGCTTCATTCTGAGCCATTTCTGTCGAAACTTGAACAAGAAAACAAAAGTGTATGAAGAAACTGGAAAATGAAGATAAGAATCTTCAACAAAAACAGAATGAAACAGCAAAATCAGAGTAAAACAATGATCGGAAGCATCAATCGCTCTGATACCATGTAGAAACTGATGCACATTGCATCAAACGAAGAAAAACTGGAAAAATAGATCGAGTATCAACTAAGAAGAAAAGTGTTACTTCATTTCATAAGAAAGATGAAGTTACAAGTTGTTTTTACATTAGTTTATTCTATACAGAATCAATGGTTCAGTTCTCTAGTGTTTGCAGCTTATATACACATGTTCCTAACCTCTACAGTCAGTTATAACTTCCTAACAAATTTATTAACTGACTCTATGTGCAAAGTGTTTGATGATGTCCTCAATGAAACTTCTTGCTCCACTATGAAGTCAATTCATTCTCTATATCTCCAATACATACAACCATGAAAAGTAGAACAAATGCTCATTTATTTTGGCAACAAGGTGTGAAAAAGTAGAACAAACATGCTATGAGTCTATGGATATACAGACCAAATGTGCTACTTTATTAATTCAAATTCAACAAGGAGTAATCATACTAAGTACTAACATGTCGATGTGACAGTTGCTTTTAATGCCTTTTATTCAAGTAATTTTCCTTTCTAAATTATGCTTAACATACACGCTCATGTAAAAAAGAAAAGGAAGCTGGAAGAAAAAAGACCAAAAATCGACTCCAACAAGAGACCTCGACACGAGGGAGTTAAATCGAAAAAGAGAATAAAGCCAAGTCACTGACAATGCTTAAACCACTTCCGAGCTGAGCACCATCGACTCGATGGAGTTATAGCAAAATGGTGAAAAAAAGCCAAGTCACTGACAGTGCTTATATCACTCCCAACCTGCCAATAAGCCACGATGCAAGGCAGGCGGAAAATCCCACGATGGATACCCAACTCGACCAGTTCACAAGCACCACGATGTCCGACAGTCGAGTATGGACTTCTTAATTCGATGTCCATATAAGCCTGATAAGGTAGGATAATCGAATCGAGCTCTGACCAGATAGCCAAGTCAAGCCGCATAAGGCGGTACAATGCTAGGTCGACTCATATTCAAGTGTACCACGAGTCATGAACTCATACCACACTTCGAGGCCACAGGGAATTAAGTCCAAAGGACTACACCCACAAGGCAATATTTGAAAGGGAATTAAGTCCAAAGGACTACACCCTGACGAATGATCGACAAAAGACAAGATATTCAAGTAAAAGCAAAAGATTTAATCAAAATGCAAGCTTGATTTAATCAAAATGCAAATTAAAACATCAAAGTTAGCAGGGTCGAATCGATAAAGGACAAGTTCAAACAAATAAAAGCATAACAGTTATTACAACCACATCGAATTAAAAAAGTTTAACAAACAGAGCAGTAAAAAATATGGCGTCAAAGAGTCACCAAGCAACTGGCTAGTTCGAGGTAGAGGCGTTGGGGTCGGTCTGCTCTTCCAACTCGTCGTTTTCCGCTCCGTCTCCCTCCAGAGCAGGGACCACATACTTGTTGTAAAGAGACACGCCAGCTTTGAAGTCGGTGATATATCGACCATATCTGGGGATCGAATCTGGATCGTACAAGTGCGCCTTCTCGATGCTATTAACGTCAAAGTCAGGGACGACTGTCTTGACTTGATCCAACGCATTCGAAAAACCCCCCTTCATGGCCTGACTCATCAGAAGCGCCAGGTCGTTATCGAACTCTTCCGATGTCAAGAAGTCCTTTTTAGCTGCTTCCAAGCGAGTCGTGAAGCTATCGACCTCAAGTTGAAGATCGTCCCGAGCCTTAGTAGATGCAGCCAGCTCGGCTCTAGTTTGATCCAACTCCGACTTTACCGCCGCCAGCTCAACATCTCTGTCAAATATGTCTTTCTGTGCTTTAGACAGATCCGACTCCAGTTTCAAGCGTCGATCATCCAGCTTGTTGGCCTTGGCTTTCAGCTTCTCGAGATTAGAGGTCAGCTTAGCAATTGTCTCCTTCTGCTCCTCCAAAGCTGCCGAGGGAGACTCGATTCTATTCAAAGCCACTTTAGTAGCCAGGCGAGTCTGCAAAAAAGGGAGACACTATTAACTTCGAAGTCAGACAAAATCTTGAAGGTACAAGGAAATAAAAGAAGACTCACAACTCGATGACTCTTCATAATAAGGTCGTGTAGCTCCTCCGGAGTCATGGCCTCCATCTCTGCCACACTCGTCTCAGGGATCGGATCGGTGGAATTTGGTGGAGCAAGGTTACGGGTCTCCTTCCCAACCCCATGCCGCACCTCGGTTGTTTTCTGACGCTTCTGATGGGAGTCAACTTTACGTGATTCCGGTGCATTTTCTACCCCCGTTTATCCTATTTTTAGCATGTTTCTTGGTGATTTAGACCATTTTTGGGGCAATATCGTGAGTTTATAGCACGGGGAGTAAATCCGTAGCTTTGACGGTTTACTACCTCTTCTTTATTGATATTAACCTCATTCCGAGAACTTTTACCCTCCGGAATCGTTTGTGTGTCTTGTTTGTTCATGATGTGGTAGGGTATTGGTGTCTCGAGAACCCGAAGGCAAATATTTGTGATGATAAGTGTGATCAAGGTGGAAGAATGAGCCAAGGAATAAGAAAACGAAGAAAAGGAGCGAAAATAGTTGGTACTCAACAGACTGTTCCGGTTCAGCAGCATTTTTACCTATGATGGAGGCATTTTCTGATCATGACTTCTTCATGAAAGTTGTAGAGAATTCAAAGAGCTTTCTAATGGTTTTGAATCAACCCAATCCGAGCTCGGACGAAGAAGTTATGAAGGTTTTACTACAGCAGAAAAACTGCATCATGCGAAACGTCGGTTCCAAGCTCCCAAACCAAATAAGTTTCAAGTGCAAAGATTGGAAACAGAGAGTACACCCCTCCAAACGCTGGTTCCAAGCCTTCAAACCAGCGTTTGGGTCGTTTCTGCTATAAAAACACATCGAACAATGAGAAAATAAGGGAGAGACGCGAATGGAGGTAGTTTAGGGTAAATTTGGGCGTTTTCCTTCGTTTTAGGAGTTAGATTTAGTGTAATATACCGTTAGAATCGTCTTTCAATCCTCTCTTTGATTGTACAACTTAAATCTTCGATCCGTAACATTTCGATTGTCAAAATTTGATCTTTTTGGAGCACGAATTTTCCCTCTCTTAAATCTCAATCAAGTAAGTATGTTTGCTTGTTCTTTTGTTGTTATTGCTATGTTTTTCTCCATTGTTTGTTGTTTAGATTGTATAATGTGTAGCTAATTTCTCTCCATAGTCGAATCATGTGATATGTGATGAAATCACCCTTTGGGTGATGAAATTGGGAGTGGGTAGTGCGTTTTATTGTTGTTTCTTGCATGTTTCACGTTCTAGAACTTGTTATAACGGATTTGGGCTAGATTGATCACCTAGGTCAAAATCACACACATCACTCTTGAGAGTTGTTCAGAGAGAGGGGTGTGGGAAAAGGGTTCTAGGATCGTGATGTAGTCTCGTTTTAGTTGTTAAACCGAGCTCATCATGAGGTTACTCGTTTATACGTTTAAGCGGCTCGAGTGCAAAACATGACTTGTTAGGAGAGAGTTGTTCAGACCTTAACATGGCATAAGGTGTTAGAAGAGAGTTGTTCAGACGCTAGCACCGGGTTTAGGAGTTCGCACCCGTGAAATTGAATGCAAGAGTTCGTTTAGTATAATGCACACTCCCGGTTTTGTCTACCTTAGGGTTGAGATTAGTCACATTGATCATGGTTCGGCTATGTCCCTTTCTCCCTCGTTGAATCTAGTAGTTTAATCTTCTCTCTCTCTTTTATGTTTTAGCATAGTGTAATAACAACCAACCAACCGCTTGTTTGCCTAGACTAAGTTAGAAGTTCACTTTGGTACTTACAAGCACATCTTCTCTCGTGGGATCGACCTCGGACTCCTGTAGCTTTACTCATGTCGACCCGGTACACTGCCGGTTAGAGAGCTTGTTTAGTCACCGTTGTCTTGAGTATCTTATAAATTTGTTTGGTGAAAATAACGCTCATCAAAATGGCGCCGTTGCCGGGGAAGATGTGTGCTATTTGTGATATCTTGCAAGTGAACCGAAGGCTTGGGCCTAGGTTTTATTTTATTGTTTTCTTGTTGTTTGGTGTTTTGTAGTGCATTTCCCGGAGTTTTTGAGAACCGCTTGAACCTTACATTGCTAGAATGGAGACATTTGCTAAACAAAGAGGAAGGGGCCTTCTAGTTGGGAATTTGATTGCTAGATTTGAAGGTTTGAGTCCGGAACAAACGGGAATGGACCAATACACTAATCAAGTTGGTCGTGGAGGCCAAGTTTTTGTGGAACACCCTTCTATCGGGGGAGGTCAAGGAGTTACTAATCGAGCTCAAGACCAATCCTTATGTAACAATGTTCAAAAAGGAGCAAACCGTCAATGGAAAGGACAAGGTGGAGCAATGCCACCGATGGACCCGAATGCTATGAATTGGCTCATGAATCAAGTACAAGAGCAATTTCAAGCATTAATGCAAGCTCATATGCAAACTCCCAATCCGGCACCGAATCAAGGAGATGTGCGGACTTGTAGAGATTTGGTCATGCCACGGGCCGACTTGGTGGGGCATAGTCCGATAAGGTTGCCCCCGATCACCGCCAACACTATGAGTATTGGGCAAAATATTATCAATATGATTAGGGATAACTCAACCTTTAGAGGGACGGAAATCGAAAATCCTTATTTCTTCCTAGATCATTATCTCGAGGTGTGTCGGACTATAAGGATGGAAGGTGTTAGTGAAGAGGCAATCAAGCTACTTTTGTTCCCATTCACTCTAAAAGACCAAGCAAGGCGTGGTATGACTCCTTAAGGCATGACTCCTACACACTTGGACCGAGGTGGTGCGCACATTTTGCTTAAATACTATCCACCGGGAAAGTTTTGATTTGAAAGAGGCAATCATGACCTTTGATGCTTACGAAGACGAGTCACTACTCGAGGCATGGGAACGGTATAAGACCTTGTTGCGCCAATGTCCCGGACATGGAGTCACTCTTGGGGACCAAGTCCATTGTTTCTTGCGGGGGACTTGATCAAGATATGCAAAACCGACTTCATGCTTCAAGCGGTGGTGATATAATGATGTTACAACCTGATCAAGCGTTTGACCAAATTGAACGGATTGCGGAAACTTCAAGACTTTATGTTTCCGAGACAAGAAGAGGGCCAAGACGCAAGAAACCGAGTGAGATGAAGTCGGTAGGGGAAAAGATTGAAGATGCACACCATGAGAAATTGTTGGACCAACAAGAGGAATCTTTGCAAAATCTTGAAGATCGAGTAGTGCAACTAAATGAAAAGAGGATGTTTGAGAAAGAAGAAGAAACAAGAAAGGAGCTAGAAGCCGTGGGAAAAGAGCGAGAAGAGGCTCATTCAAGGAAAACGGAGAGAGGATGATGATTTTTATCTAGATGAAGCGTTTTCCGAGCTAGAGATTGAGTTGGGATCGCCCATGTCACTAGAGTCTCCTCTTGTGGAGTTTGACTGTGGTAGGTTTCACGTTCTTCCAATTACACCCTCACTTCCCGATGAGAACATTGATGATGCCTTGGTGGAATGTATGGTGGAACCAACCATTGTTAAGACTCAACATGAAATATTTGGTGATGAAAGTAGCTCGTTTTGGGATGAAGAAGAGATGGAAGAGGTGCAATGTTTGTCTATTACACCGCCTCCTGAAGAAATGCAAGACGATGACTTGGAGGAGTGTATGATAGATTTGAGCACATTTTTTGAAGAACCGGATTCTGAGTTTGAAGAGAAGACGGGATCGCCCATTTCACCATCACTCCCGATTGAATTGTATGATGATGCAATTTTGGAGTGTGTGATGAAATCTCATGAGCTTGATATGACATCCATGGTAGAGTTACCGGAAGAGTTGGAGGTTATTAGCATACCGGTCCCGGACTACTACATTCTTTACTCTCCGGTAGATAAAGCTCACAAGATTTATGAAAGGGAACAACTACCATGGGATGGTAATTTCAAGAAGAGGATGATGGCGGATTTCAACGAAGGGGATTCCCAAGAGCATGTATGCGGTAAGTTCCTAATGAACTCGTTTTCCCTATGCTTGCTATGCTCATTCTCCTTGAATTGTTGATATTCTTGAGTTCGGATTTCGGTTGATGGTTTTTGGTGATTTTTGATTGAATTAAAAATGTTGTCTTGAGTTGTTTTGAGTCTTTTGTGGTATGAGTCCGTATAGCGCCACTACGTCGATGCTAACGACGTTAAACAAAGCACTTCTACTTTTTCTCGCCTGTGCCAATAGTATAACTTTGAAAAAATTGGCACCGTATAAGTCATTTTGTCGAGCCAAAGACATAAAACAAAGGCGCTTTGTGGGAGGCAACCCACCCTTTTGGTAATAATTATGTTTTTGAAGTAGTTTTTGGTTGTAAGAGGGGAGAGTTTTGCTTAAAAGAGAGATTGGGGTGAGAGCTCCATGTTGGTTCTTGCTTTTGTACTTAGACGAGGATGTTTTTATGTGAGCCTCTGTGGCCTTATTTTATGCGTGGATGCTCTGTGTTTCTTTTGATTATCTTTACATCCAGTGCACTTCCCGTCTAGTATGGTTGATATGCTTTGATACCTTGATTGTGGCATGGCTTCTATTTTTATGTATCTCGTATCTATCACCATCTTTTGGCACGTGGATTTTTTCCCGTGCATGTGTTTGCCTTGTTTTCTGCTCTACATGGTGTTCAGTACTTCGAGATGGAGCTTACTAGAAGATGTCACGTGGGCTAAAGTGCGCCTTTCTGCGGGTTTTGGTCAAACAAATAAGTCTTTTTACTCTTTTATCTCTCACACACCGAGGACAAAGTGTTTCGTTTAAGTGTGGGGTGGGAGACTTAGCTGCTTTTCTTGTTTTCGTTGTTAAATGTGCTATAAATGTGGTATGCTTAGCCTATGATCGGGCTCAGTCGATTTTTGGGTAATTTTAAAATTTTTCAAGGTCTTAACACCGTGTTGTATGTGTTATTTTCACATTAGAGTGGTGATCACCTTAGGCGGGCTCCCGAACATGTACATTGTGGTTTGATATTATCTTGAGAATGGAGGCTTATTAATTTCACGAAAGCTACACTTTGTGCACAATTTGATTGCTACCACCTCTCATATCACTAGCCTTGAGACGAAATGTCATAGGTACACCTAAGTAGGACATGGGATGACGGTTTTGGCGTTCTCTTGACCCTACCATAGCCAAATAAGCCTTAACCGGAACATTTACCCTTCGTAGCCCCTCTTAGCCTTGATAGAATGGTCTGACCACCATTCGCTTGATAGCCGTTTTGTTACATAGTCAGAAACCTACCCTTGAGCCTTATTTATGGTCACATTCCCTTCATTCATACCCTACGAGTGGACTTAGTCTTTTGTTAGGCCAGACTTGCTCAGGCAAGTGTGGGGTGGGGGAAATGATGTCTTGTGATGGGTTGGTGTTTTCTTGGTTTGGAGCTATAAGGAGAAGAGGAGCTAAGTTGGCCCTAATGTTTGGGTTGGCCTAAAGAGAAAAGAAAAAGCTGTGAAATTCTTCATTTTCTCTTCAAAAAAAAAAAAAAAAAAAAAAAAAAAAAAAAAAAAAAAAAAAAACTCAATCAATCAAAGTTCAAAATAAATTAGAAAGTTCTCAACGAATAAGAGTTTGGAGTTTATAGAAATAAAGGGTTGGAGTCAAAGTAATGAGCTCAAAAGTTTTACTTATGATGTTGGAGTTGGGATAGTGAGATAGGTGCTAATGTATTCGATCTCACCTCATAACACTTGAAATATAGTCGAGTTTGGCAATGAGTTCGGGTGCGTTAGTATCCTATGGTTCCCAAGGTGTCAAAGTTGATCAAAAAGGAGTTTTGGGGTGGTTTGTATGATAAAGTTGAGATGGTACTTGGTTGATTAGGTTCACTCGTACTTCTTTTCTCCAGTTCCCAAAATACCCCTTTCGATTAACCGAAATTTCCCTAGCCTAACGTTATAACCCTTCAAGTCCTACCCGATCGTGTCCAAACTTAGTGACCTTGATTAGTGGAGAGGCTAGTGGGTATGAAATGGTTGGTAGACTTTTGGTCGGGATTCAAGCCCCGACAATCATTTTGAGCACTTGGTCTTTAGCTTGGCACCACACACACTCCACTTTCTTGATAATGTTATAACCGGTGTGTATATGTTCGTGTTTCTTACTTTGTGGTTACCTTGAGAGTGTGAGTAGTAGCACCTACATCATAAAGTTGAATCCCTTGGTTTGTTTTAAAACGCCAAATTTGCTCGAGGGCGAGCAAAGGCTAAGTGTGGGGTGTTGATGGGAGTCAACTTTACGTGATTCCGGTGCATTTTCTACCCCCGTTTATCCTATTTTTAGCATGTTTCTTGGTGATTTAGACCATTTTTGGGGCAATATCGTGAGTTTATAGCACGGGGAGTAAATCCGTAGCTTTGACGGTTTACTACCTCTTCTTTATTGATATTAACCTCATTCCGAGAACTTTTACCCTCCGGAATCGTTTGTGTGTCTTGTTTGTTCATGATGTGGTAGGGTATTGGTGTCTCGAGAACCCGAAAGGCAAATATTTGTGATGATAAGTGTGATCAAGGTGGAAGAATGAGCCAAGGAATAAGAAAAACGAAGAAAAGGAGCGAAAATAGTTGGTACTCAACAGACTGTTCCGGTTCAGCAGCATTTTTACCTATGATGGAGGCATTTTCTGATCATGACTTCTTCATGAAAGTTGTAGAGAATTCAAAGAGCTTTCTAATGGTTTTTGAATCAACCCAATCCGAGCTCGGACGAAGAAGTTATGAAGGTTTTACTACAGCAGAAAAACTGCATCATGCGAAACGCTGGTTCCAAGCTCCCAAACCAGCGTTTCAAGTGCAAAGATTGGAAACAGAGAGTACACCCCTCCAAACGCTGGTTCCAAGCCTTCAAACCAGCGTTTGGGTCGTTTCCTGCTATAAAAACACATCAGAACAGCAGAAAATAAGGGGAGACGCGAATGGAGGTAGTTTAGGGTAAATTTGGGCGTTTTCCTTCGTTTTTAGGAGTTAGATTTAGTGTAATATACCGTTAGAATCGTCTTTCAATCCTCTCTTTGATTGTACAACTTAAATCTTCGATCCGTAACATTTCGATTGTCAAAATTTGATCTTTTTGGAGCACGAATTTTCCCTCTCTTAAATCTCAATCAAGTAAGTATGTTTGCTTGTTCTTTTGTTGTTATTGCTATGTTTTTCTCCATTGTTTGTTGTTTAGATTGTATAATGTGTAGCTAATTTCTCTCCATAGTCGAATCATGTGATATGTGATGAAATCACCCTTTGGGTGATGAAATTGGGAGTGGGTAGTGCGTTTATTGTTGTTTCTTGCATGTTTCACGTTCTAGAACTTGTTATAACGGATTTGGGCTAGATTGATCACCTAGGTCAAAATCACACACATCACTCTTGAGAGTTGTTCAGAGAGGGTGTGGGAAAAGGGTTCTAGGATCGTGATGTAGTCTCGTTTTAGTTGTTAAACCGAGCTCATCATGAGGTTACTCGTTTATACGTTTAAGCGGCTCGAGTGCAAAACATGACTTGTTAGGAGAGAGTTGTTCAGACCTTAACATGGCATAAGGTGTTAGAAGAGAGTTGTTCAGACGCTAGCACCGGGTTTAGGAGTTCGCACCCGTGAAATTGAATGCAAGAGTTCGTTTAGTATAATGCACACTCCCGGTTTTGTCTACCTTAGGGTTGAGATTAGTCACATTGATCATGGTTCGGCTATGTCCCTTTCTCCCTCGTTGAATCTAGTAGTTTAATCTTCTCTCTCTCTTTTATGTTTTAGCATAGTGTAATAACAACCAACCAACCGCTTGTTTGCCTAGACTAAGTTAGAAGTTCACTTTGGTACTTACAAGCACATCTTCTCTGTGGGATCGACCTCGGACTCCTGTAGCTTTACTCGCAATCGACCCGGTACACTGCCGGTTAGAGAGCTTGTTTAGTCACCGTTGTCTTGAGTATCTTATAAATTTGTTTGGTGAAAATAACGCTCATCAAAATGGCGCCGTTGCCGGGGAAGATGTGTGCTATTTGTGATATCTTGCAAGTGAACCGAAGGCTTGGGCCTAGGTTTTATTTTATTGTTTTCTTGTTGTTTGGTGTTTTGTAGTGCATTTCCCGGAGTTTTTGAGAACCGCTTGAACCTTACATTGCTAGAATGGAGACATTTGCTAAACAAAGAGGAAGGGGCCTTCTAGTTGGGAATTTGATTGCTAGATTTGAAGGTTTGAGTCCGAACAAACGGGAATGGACCAATACACTAATCAAGTTGGTCGTGGAGGCCAAGTTTTTGTGGAACACCCTTCTATCGGGGAGGTCAAGGAGTTACTAATCGAGCTCAAGACCAATCCTTATGTAACAATGTTCAAAAAGGAGCAAACCGTCAATGGAAAGGACAAGGTGGAGCAATGCCACCGATGGACCCGAATGCTATGAATTGGCTCATGAATCAAGTACAAGAGCAATTTCAAGCATTAATGCAAGCTCATATGCAAACTCCCAATCCGGCACCGAATCAAGGAGATGTGCGGACTTGTAGAGATTTGGTCATGCCACGGGCCGACTTGGTGGGGCATAGTCCGATAAGGTTGCCCCCGATCACCGCCAACACTATGAGTATTGGGCAAAATATTATCAATATGATTAGGGATAACTCAACCTTTAGAGGGACGGAAATCGAAAATCCTTATTTCTTCCTAGATCATTATCTCGAGGTGTGTCGGACTATAAGGATGGAAGGTGTTAGTGAAGAGGCAATCAAGCTACTTTTGTTCCCATTCACTCTAAAAGACCAAGCAAGGGCGTGGTATGACTCCTTAAGGCATGACTCCTACACACACTTGGACCGAGGTGGTGCGCACATTTTTGCTTAAATACTATCCACCGGGAAAGTTTTTGATTTGAAAGAGGCAATCATGACCTTTGATGCTTACGAAGACGAGTCACTACTCGAGGCATGGGAACGGTATAAGACCTTGTTGCGCCAATGTCCTGGACATGGAGTCACTCTTGGGGACCAAGTCCATTGTTTCTTGCGGGGACTTGATCAAGATATGCAAAACCGACTTCATGCTTCAAGCGGCGGTGGTGATATAATGATGTTACAACCTGATCAAGCGTTTGACCAAATTGAGCGGATTGCGGAAACTTCAAGACTTTATGTTTCGAGACAAGAAGAGGGCCAAGACGCAAGAAACCGAGTGAGATGAAGTCGGTAGGGAAAAGATTGAAGATGCACACCATGAGAAATTGTTGGACCAACAAGAGGAATCTTTGCAAAATCTTGAAGATCGAGTAGTGCAACTAAATGAAAAGAGGATGTTTGAGAAAGAAGAAGAAACAAGAAAGGAGCTAGAAGCCGTGGGAAAAGAGCGAGAAGAGGCTCATTCAAGGAAAACGGAGAGAGAGGATGATGATTTTTATCTAGATGAAGCGTTTTCCGAGCTAGAGATTGAGTTGGGATCGCCCATGTCACTAGAGTCTCCTCTTGTGGAGTTTGACTGTGGTAGGTTTCACGTTCTTCCAATTACACCCTCACTTCCCGATGAGAACATTGATGATGCCTTGGTGGAATGTATGGTGGAACCAACCATTGTTAAGACTCAACATGAAATATTTGGTGATGAAAGTAGCTCGTTTTGGGATGAAGAAGAGATGGAAGAGGTGCAATGTTTGTCTATTACACCGCCTCAAGAAATGCAAGACGATGACTTGGAGGAGTGTATGATAGATTTGAGCACATTTTTTGAAGAACCGGATTCTGAGTTTGAAGAGAAGACGGGATCGCCCATTTCACCATCACTCCCGATTGAATTGTATGATGATGCAATTTTGGAGTGTGTGATGAAATCTCATGAGCTTGATATGACATCCATGGTAGAGTTACCGGAAGAGTTGGAGGTTATTAGCATACCGGTCCCGGACTACTACATTCTTTACTCTCCGGTAGATAAAGCTCACAAGATTTATGAAAGGGAACAACTACCATGGGATGGTAATTTCAAGAATGATGGCGGATTTCAACGAAAGGGGATTCCCAAGAGCCATGTGCGGTAAGTTCCTAATGAACTCGTTTTCCCCTATGCTTGCTATGCTCATTCTCCTTGAATTGTTGATATTCTTGAGTTCGGATTTCGGTTGATGGTTTTTGGTGATTTTTGATTGAATTAAAAATGTTGTCTTGAGTTGTTTTGAGTCTTTTGTGGTATGAGTCCGTATAGCGCCACTACGTCGATGCTAACGACGTTAAACAAAGCACTTCTACTTTTTCTCGCCAGTGCCAATAGTATAACTTTGAAAAAAATTGGCACCGTATAAGTCATTTTGTCGAGCCAAAGACATAAAACAAAGGCGCTTTGTGGGAGGCAACCCACCCTTTTGGTAATAATTATGTTTTTGAAGTAGTTTTTGGTTGTAAGAGGGGAGAGTTTTGCTTAAAAGAGATTGGGGTGAGAGCTCCATGTTGGTTCTTGCTTTTGTACTTAGACGAGGATGTTTTTATGTGAGCCTCTGTGGCCTTATTTTATGCGTGGATGCTCTGTGTTTCTTTTGATTATCTTTACATCCAAAGGCACTTCCCGTCTAGTATGGTTGATATGCTTTGATACCTTGATTGTGGCATGGCTTCTATTTTTATGTATCTCGTATCTATCACCATCTTTTGGCACGTGGATTTTTTCCCGTGCATGTGTTTGCCTTGTTTTCTGTCTACATGGTGTTCAGGTACTCGAGATGGAGCTTACTAGAAGATGTCACGTGGGCTAAAGTGCGCTTTTCTGCCGGGTTTTGGTCAAACAGCTAAGTCTTTTTACTCTTTTTATCTCTCACACACTGAGGACAGTGTTTCGTTTAAGTGTGGGGTGGGAGACTTAGCTGTTTTCTTGTTTTCGTTGTTAAATGTGCTATAAATGTGGTATGCTTAGCCTATGATCGGGCTCGAGTCGATTTTTGGGTAATTTTTAAAATTTTTCAAGGGTCTTAACACCGTGTTGTATGTGTTATTTTCACATTAGAGTGGTGATCACCTTAGTCGGGATCCCGAACATGTACATTGTGGTTTGATATTATCTTGAGAATGGAGTCTTATTAATTTCACGAAAGCTACACTTTGTGCACAATTTGATTGCTACCACCTCTCATATCACTAGCCTTGAGACGAAATGTCATAGGTACACCTAAGTAGGACATGGGATGACGGTTTTGGCGTTCTCTTGACCCTACCATAGCCAAATAAGCCTTAACCGGAACATTTACCCTTCGTAGCCCCTCTTAGCCTTGATAGAATGGTCTGACCACCATTCGCTTGATAGCCGTTTTGTTACATAGTCAGAAACCTACCCTTGAGCCTTATTTATGGTCACATTCCCTTCATTCATACCCTACGAGTGGACTTAGTCTTTTGTTAGGCCAGACTTGCTCAGGCAAGTGTGGGGTGGGGGAAATGATGTCTTGTGATGGGTTGGTGTTTTCTTGGTTTGGAGCTATAAGGAGAAGAGGAGCTAAGTTGGCCCTAATGTTTGGGTTGGCCTAAAGAGAAAAGAAAAAGCTGTGAGGTGAGATCGAATACATTAGCACCTATCTCACTAGCCTCGTCAGGCTGACCTCTTAAGGAAATCGAAGGCCCTCCTTCAATTACGCCTCGTAGATAGCGCAGAACCAGTGGGGAGTCACAGCGAACCGACATCGCCATGGGAGACCTTGACATGCTCAGGTGAATATGGAATGCCATATCGAGAACAAATGGTTTTAGCCTTTTCTTTAGAAAGACTGGATATACAACCGTACGGCCCTTGCCCCTTCATCCTGGTTTGACGCTTCGTAGCAGGACGAGATGACGACTCTTCTTCTCCCCTCTCTTCCTCTTCTTCTTCTTCTCCGGTGACCTTTTCACCAGGAGCAGTAGGAACTCCGGAAACCGTTTCCTCCGCCGATTCTTCTTCTATAGCAACAATCTCCTCCCTATTTTGAGAATCGCTCTCACTACTAGACATGGAACTAAGAAAAGACGCAAGAAATAAATGCAAAAAGAAAAAATCTGAGAGGAGTTCAAGCGGATTGGGGCTTACTTGTGTTTTTTCTGATAAGGTAGAGACAGTTAATGGCGAATGAGAGAATGCAGATTCTGGGGCTCCTTTTATGCTTGTGAAATCTTCCAAATGATTTGAAAGGGCGGTTTGGGAGCGGTTATAAGGTGAGTAACGCGAGAATCAAGGGTAATGGGCTGGTAAAACGCTTCGTTTCTCGCACTCATTAATGCTAGTACAGTGTGACGTCATCCTACGACAGCCTAGGTCGGGTAGATAGGACAGCTGTATTCCCGCCTAAAGAAGATTGGATGTCGAGAAGATTATTCAAATTTTCAGATCCGATCTCAGCTTTCGAGATGAGCTTCCCTCCGATCTGGGGGGCTTATGACGATACGGGATTCCACCCTCCACGTGGAATAATCGATTGATCCAAATGGCATATGGAAAAGTCTCTGCCGATGTCCCACATCGGGTCGAATGCTATGCATACCAATGAAGGCCGCAGTGGGGCAGATTGTGCAAGTGTACCACCTCGATCACCCAACTCGGTATCACTCGAGTCGAGACCAAGACCTCCAGTTCAGATGCTCGGGCCCGCCGCCCAGCAGGTTACTTGTGCAGGAGGGCAAGGCCCATTTAAGGGTAATTATGTCAATAGACCAAACCGCCCTAAGTTTAGGGCAGAGGAAGGACATGTGTCTATAAATACATCATTCCAGGAACTACGTAAGGCTTGATTCCTGGACTTTCACACAGGATACGTAGGCAATCCAAGATACATTCTTGGACTCAACCCTGAAACACCCAAAAACACTATCTTTCCAACAAGTTATAGCTATTCGATCCCTTTACAGCTCACCCTTAGATTACACGTGACCCTGTTATTCCGGTGGTGCATTATTTAGCATCGTCATAAGGCTTTTAACCGATCCGCAAGACAAATTTGACATACTCACCAGCATGCACGGTCAGAACTACTGTGTAATCATCATTCCCAGAGGATAAATTAGTATATGAGCATGAAGAATCCACTATGTAAAAGCCTTCTTCTAATCTCCTGTATCCGATGCTGCTTTATTGAATTTTTGTGTGAATCAATTAGACAACCCTGGAAAAATCCGTACCTTCTTCTTCATGATCCACCGGTTAATCGCCTTGAACGCGGCTACAACCTTCTTTCCGCTTAGTAAATCACACAAACGAGCTGGCATGATAGGAAGAGAAAAGAGGGAGGTACAAATCTGATTTCACCATGGAGGAAAAGAATTATAAAAAAAAGAATAGAATAAAAAGTAAATCTAAAGCTTTTAAAAAAGCAAACAGGACACGTGCCACCTCTAGATTTCTCTTTGAAAAAAGCCGACGTGGAAGCATGTGGGGAGAGCATAATAATAATAATAATAATAATAATAATAACTAAAAAAACATTATGTATGAGCTCTTAACTTCTCTCGCCCCCTATTGTCTATGCACTGTCTGGTTGAACACAAGCATATCAAAATCCAATTCCTGGTGTGGCTATTTTTGTCATTTATGCATCAACTTCCTTTAGTGTTTATTATGGGTAATTTTTCACCTTTCTTTCTCATAACATTAATCAATGGTCAAAATAGTCAGTTGTACATAGGCATGCCTAGACACATATATATATATATATATATATATATATATATATATATATATATATATATATATATATATATATATATATATATATATATCATCTACAATTAAGTGAATTTTATAAATTAGTTTATTTAAATTAGGCACATACAATATTGGAAGGAATGTTGTTGTGTATAAGTAATAATTCATGTCATAGTATATATATTGAAGTTATAGCTTGGATGGCAAAATGGTTGGTATTTGTTTGAGTATTTACATTTATACCCTTCTGTGTGTATGTTCTGTGTGATTTGGTGTTAGGTACTAGCCAATAGAAACACTTCACCTATATAAGTTGTTAGTACCTGGTAGATAAAGTCTGACGTAAGATCTATTGCATAATTAAAGAGAATGATTAGATATTCTGTTAAATCTATCTTGGTATCAGAGCCATTATGGCCACTTCCGGAAAACCAGTGAGCTCCGCCGCTGTAACAGACGGAAATACCCCTCAAACCACCGTCGTCTCCACCGGTGTGAGCACTGCCATGGACAGTACACCAGTCTTGACGTCGATTCCATCCTTTCCAACCATTACTCCAACGCTCTCAGCCGGAGCTGCTGCTTATACTCGGTTTCTGGGATCTCTTCCTTACAGTCCTCATGTTCATGGAAGCAACTTCCATTGTTGTATTCCGGTGCTCCAATATTTGGACCCACTCCACCGATCTTCTTCGCTCCTCGACCTGTTGATCCTTTTTTGCCAAGTGCCAATCCGGTTCTGTCAGGTATGGCTCCATCAATTCTTCGATCTGGTTTAGCCCCATTCAGTAATAATATGAGTCAAAGCTTCAACATCAAACTGGATCGGAATAGTTATCTCCTTTGACGATATTCAATTCTCCTTATTGTCACAAATTGGAAGGCCATATGTTTGGCACAAGTCCAAAACTTGATGAATTTATATATCTACCTTCTGCACCTTCGAATCCTATTCCTGCACAGAGAAACCCTCTATTTGATGAATGGAACATTATAGATCAACTTCTACTCGGATGGTTGTTAGGATCCAAGACTGAGCAGGCCTTACAGGAAGTTGTCGGATGTAGAACTTCTTATGAAGTATGGCATACTCTTGAGTCTCTCTTTAATAGCCAGTCTGAGGCTAGAATCCTGGAATACAAAGATGCACTCATGAATACTCAAGAGGGCATCAAAAGTATGGCTGACTACCTTGCACGGATGAAGGGTTTTTCAGATGGACTTGCAGCAGCTGAGTATCCTGTCTCAAACTCTGAACTTGTTCTAGAAACTCTAGGTGGACTTCCCCGTGAATATGAATCGGTGATTGTGAATATTGATGAGAGTCAATTCTACCCTGTTTTTCTACTACTTTTGCATCCAGTAATGACTCGTTTTGTACAATTCCGGGAGATTTTGGCTAGGTTTTGATGCTTTATGCTCCCTTTTGCTTTTCCTGAGTTCCGGATGTATAATCCGGAAATCTCGGTCCTTTTTGGCGTTTTACTCTCATTCTCGGTTACCCTAGTGTCTCGCAGGGGTTACGTTTGGTGTGTGTTTTGATGTTTTTCAGGAACTAGGTGTTCGAGAATGCCCGGAAAACGTGTTACGGAGCTTTGGGATGCATGGAAGCTCATGTAGGAGCAAAAGTGTACCAGGCATGCGCCTGGCTTATCATAGGCGCACGCCTAGAAAGGGTTTAAGTGCCAATGTTTCAGTCCGTGTTTCCATGTTCCTCAGAAACCAGGCGCACGCCTAAGAAAATCTAGGCGCACGCCTAGAGGGGACTCTGCTGGAGGATATTTTTGGATTTGTTGCCAGGCGTGCGCCTGGCATTCCATAGGTGCACGCCTAGCAGCCTGTTTTGGCAAACACTATAAAAACTCAATTTTGAGTTTTGGATAGATATATATATCACTTTTCAAGCATTTTCTGGCGATTTTCTATCCCAAGAACAATATAGATTAGGTTTTTAAGCTTCCTTAGTATAATCTTTTGTAACAAACTCTTGGATAATCTTGGATTGCATAGCTATATATTCAGTTTTCTTGTTCTCAGATTTCTATCGGTTTTCAGCTTGTGTAGGTATTTCTAATCTTTATCTTTCATTTGTTTGTTCTTGTTGTATGATGAAATATTGTATTTTGATAGTTAATATGAGTAGCTAATCACCTTATAGCCGAGTTATGTGATAATCATCGAAACTGGATCCTAGCTTGTTCATGTGTTATTCTTGATGTCTAATTTGGTTATTCTTGATGTGTTTGTAGTCCTAGAGCTTATTCTTAATGACTTTTATTGAATTCGCGACTCGATAATCGTATATCATGCATCTTCTTTACATATGTATTTTGCGAGAGGATACGGGAAAAGGGGTTTTAGGATCACCCTGTAAAACCGACTGAGTTGTTCAGATTCGGTTTCGTGTGTGAAATTTATATCGACTTGTCGAGCGTTTCATTGGCCGTAGACCATGTCAGGTCAGTTAAATCCGGTCAGCGGACTGTTGAACCTAACATAGGAGGGTAGATTATTGAAATAATGTCTATTCTCGGAAATAGGAAACGACACCCTATATATGACATCAAGACGTTTAGGTAAATCAAGAATACCTCCGGACTTAGCTAGGATTTGGTAAATAGTTGATTAGACCATAGCTCGGCTATCTTAGTCTTTGTAAACATAGCAAGTTATAGTTTAATAACCTCATCAAAAATCTTGTTGATCTAAACTAGAGATACCACTAGGTTTGGTACTTAACTAAATTCCATGTGGGATTACGAACTTGCTCGCTAGATTTATACTACAACCGACTCAGTACTCTGCCGGTCAAAGTTGGTATACTATAAAACGGCCATCAAGTTTTAGGCGCCGTTGCCGGGAATAGAGTTAATATCTTGTAAGTTGGTTAAATCTTCAGGATTAGGTCGTTGTTTCTTTTTAACTGTTTGTTGTTGTTTCATTGTTTGTGCAGTGTATGACCCATACTAGCAATGAGGAATTGGCTGAATATAATCCGGAAATTGATCTTTACTTCCGTCGACAATTGGCTTTAAGGAATAGGACGATTGATCGTCAGCTCAACAAGCCGAATCAACTAATCCGGAAGTTGAACCCTCAAGGGCTATGAATACACCTACAACCAGTAGTCAATGCTCTCCAACAGGGAGAGGAATACACGAGCATCATGTTCAGGAAGTTGAGTCCACATAACAGCATGGCGAATCGAGTCCTCCGGTTGAGGGAGGAATTGGACTTCACCTTCGGGAACCTATTCAAATCCCGAGACAAGAACAGAATCAGAGGGAACCTCCGCCTCAGAACATTCAACAGCAACCTCAAGTTCAAGAGGCGAATTTGAATCCGAATGCTTTTGTCCAACAGCCCGCACCTCAGGTTGATCTGAACCAAATCATGCGACAGTATCAACAAATGATGTTGCAAATGGCTCAGATGAACCTAATAGTGAATCAATACAATCCGATGGCTGCCCAGTATAACCCTATTCTTATAAATCCAATGATGGGCGATCAAAATCCGTATCAACAACCTAACGTGCAAATCCCCCAACCGATACCAGTTCCGGTGCAACAAGCCTCTCAGAACGCATAGCCTTATCAGGCACCGGTATTCCGACCCCCGATTATCCAAGGTATGGTGAGAGTCCCTGGCAGAACACTAAGGGATTATGCTACACCCGCTATTGGTGAGGGGCATGCTCCTATTCGTATCCCACCAATCCAGGCCAACAACATGGAAATCAAATGTCATGTTTGAAATTTGCTACATGAGATCGCTCAGTTTAGAGGAAAACCCGAGGAGGATCCGAGCAAGTTCTTAAATCACTTTATGCAAGTATGTAAGACGGTGAAGATTAACGGTGTTTCAGAAGAGGCAATTAAGTTGATATTGTTTACACATGTCTTGAAAGAATATGCTATCGAGTGGTATGAATCTTTGCCTCATGATTCATTACATACTTGGGATGAGGTAACGAGAACTTTTCTATCAAAATACTTCCCTCTGGGATGAACTTTGGACATGAGGGCAGACATCTCGACTTTTGAATAGTGGGCTTCTGAGGAGCTACACGAGGCTTGGGATAGGTACAAGGCAATGTTGAGGAAATGTCCGCAACACGGATTCAAAATTTGGAATCAAATGCACATATTTTACCGAGGGCGGATAAAGAGTCCAGAAGAACATTGAATTCTGCGAGTGGAGGAGATCTTATGAGTTTAGAGCCGGATGTTGCTTTAGCTAAGATTGAAAGGATAGCCGAGAATAACCGACAATGGAATTCTATTAAACCGTAAGAGCATCAAAAGGGGAGCAATTCTGAGAAAGACGTACAAGTCGGTGGCTATGATCAGTCGATGCAAGATGAAAACAACAAGTTATCCAACAAAGTGACGATGTTGGAAAAACAGTTACGTGAGGTGATTCTCGACCAACGAGCGGCGAATAAGTGTTCTTCTTGTGGGGGTATGAATAAAACTTCGGAATGCACCAACACCGATGCGACACCGAAGCAATTATTACCAAAGGCTTAAGTTAATCAAGTGAGTGTGGTAGAAGCACCTATTCCACCGATATTGAGTCCCGAATAGTTAAGTCAAATGTTTGCGGATCAAATTAATCAAGCTTTGGTGAAACAAATGGCCATGAATCAATGGGCGACACCACCGGTGGACCCAAATATGATGCCGGTTAACCCTATTTATGATGTGAACTATGTTCGAATCGAATTGAGAGGGCAACCAAATCAATGGCAACCAAATCGAATCGAACCGAATCCGAATCAAGCCGGGCCTTCTAATCAACATTTTCAACATCAACAACAAGTCGGTCCTTCAAATCAAAGGCCGAACGCTTATCAACACCAAAACTCTCCGGGGAGAATAGATAATCAGAATCAACAACCACCGAAAACTCTTGAACAGATTGTATAGCAATTGAGCAAGATAGTTTCTGACAACTATAAAGAGTTAAAAAATGGCCAGACTATGATGCAAGCGTCTATACGAAACATAGAGCATCAAATTAGCCAGATGGCGGAAAAGTCAAACACCGTTCCGGTTGGGGGCCTACCGAGTAATACGGTTAGGAATCCGAGAGGGTCAATGCAAAGGTCGATTGAAGAAACAAAGGTTGAGGATGATGATCTCGGTATTGAGAGAAATCTTAGGCCGGCTAATCCAGCTTAATGTGATCTATACCCGGCGTGGTAAGAAAGTTGGTATGGATGTTGAGATAGCTCAAAATGAGAAGAAGAAAGCACCGGCAAATAATGATGAGAATGAGAATGGCGGGGTCAATTTCAAAATGGTAAAGGTGAAGATTGAGCCGTGGATAGTGATGACGATCGTGATGAGGTTGTAGAGATTCCTAATCCCATGAGGAAGGATGCCGAGTCAAGCAATCAAGCACAACCGAGCAAGGCATGCGACAAAGGTAAATAGGGTATGAATTTTACACCTACTACTATTGATATTAATTCTTTACCCTATCCTCCGAAAGGTCCTAGAAAGACCATCTTATCGAAAAGTCAGAATAGATTCCTCAACATTTTACGTAAAGTTGAGATTAATATCCCATTTGTCGATGCGATTGCGAATATGCCTTCGTATGTAAAATTTCTGAAAGGGATATTATCTAACAAAGCAAAAATGGAGGAAGTCGTGTGTTTAAATGAGAACTGTTCCGCCGTATTCCAGAATAAGTTACCCCAAAAACTGAAAGACCCGGGTAGTATTTCAATACATTGTACCATAGGCTTTAAGACGTGCCCGATGTCATGTGACCCTAGGTGTGAGTGTGAGTTTGATGCCCTGCCACATTTACGGGGAATTAGGTTTAGGTAAGCTTACCAAAACCGCTATGACCTTGCAAATGACGGATAGGTCTTTAAGGAAACCGTCGGGAGTAGCCGAGGATGTGCTAGTATGGGTAGACAAGTTCGTTTTTCCCGTGGACTTTGTGGTTCTAGAAATGGAAGCCGACAGTCAGACACCCCTATTGATAGGAAGACCCTTCTTAGCAACCGGGAGGGCAATAATAGACATCCAGAAAGGCGAGATTGTATTACGGCTAGATGAGGAAAGTGTTACCATTAATGTTTTCAAGTCCATGAAGCACCCGTATGATGAAAACAAATGAAATTTTCTAGATACTATTATTCCTCTTGTTGTTGAAAATGCTAACACACAGGGCTACAAAGAGGATGACTCGATGGAGGAATGTTTAGTGAAGTCAAGCGCGATTGATGATGAAAACGAAGAGTTGGCAGAAGCCGCTGGTGAGCCGAGATCACCGATTTTGTGGATGCAAGATGGCACAAGTTCTTGGAACTTGAACTAAATGATGAAAAACCAAATCCCTCTATAGAAGATCCGCCCCGAAACATTGAGTTGAAGGAACTCCCGGCTCACCTTAAGTATGCTTTTCTCGAAATTGATTTACTCCCATTGATTATTTCTTCTATTTTAACTAATCTGCAGGAATAAAAGTTATTGCGTGTTTTGAGAAGTCACAAGCATGCTTTTGGGTGGAAAATGGCGGATATACGAGAAATAAGCCTGGAGCTTTGCAAACATAAAATCATTCTCTATGAGGGCATGAAGCCGGTGAGGCAGCCCCAAAGGAGGTTGAATCCTCATATGCAAGAGGTCGTAAAAAAGGATATGATCAGGATGCTTGAGATGGGTATCATTTATGCTATAAGTGACAGTGAGTGGGTCAGCCCGACGCAGGTCATACCGAAGAAAGGAGGAATGAAGGTGCAAGCTAATGACCATAATGAGCTCATACCCACTCGACTAGTCACCGGATACCACGTGTGCATAGACTATCGGAAGCTAAATGATGCTGCACGTAAGGATCACTTCCCTTTACCTTTCATTGATCAAATTTTGGAACGTTTGATTGGACATGCATATTACTGTTTTCTAGATGGCTTTAGTGGATATTATCATATTATAATCGACCCTAAAGACCAAGAAAAGACCACTTTTACGTGCCCGTATGGCACTTTTGCTTACACTCAAATGCCGTTTGGGTTATATGCAATGCCCCGGCGACATTCCAACGTTGCATGACTGCCATATTTTCTGATATGATTGAGAAGTTTTTAGAAGTATTTATGGATGATTTCAGTGTCTTTGGTGATTGTTTTGATGATTGTTTAGCTAATCTTGATAAAGTGTTGCAATGTTGTGAGGACACTAATCTCGTGTTAAATTGGGAGAAATGTCACTTTATGGTAGAAGAAGGTATCGTGTTAGAGCATAAGATATCAAGGAGAGGTATTGAGGTAGATCGAGCTAAAGTTGAGGCTATAGAACGATTACCGCCTCCCACGAATTTGAAAACGCTTAGAGGTTTCTTAGGACACACAGGTTTCTATAGACGGTTTTTACCAGATTTTTCGAAACGTGTTAAATCTCTTATGCATTTACTCTCGAAAGATGTGCCCTTTGGGTTTGATGATACTTGTTTAGATGCCTTCTTAGACATTAAACATTTGTTAGTGACCACCCCGATTTTGATAGCACCGGATTGGAGTTAGGAATTCGAAGTCATGTGTGACGCTAGTGATATGGCAGTTAGGGCCGTATTGGGCCAGAAACGCGATAAACTATTTAAGCCTATCTACTATGTGAGCCATACTTTGAATTCGGCTCAAGTCAATTACACGACCACTGAGAAGGAATTGCTTGCGGTAGTTTACGCCTTTGATAAGTTTTGTTCAGATTTGATTGGTTCGAAGGTTAGAGTTCCTGGCGTTCTTGTTCTCCGAGAAACCCTAACTGCAGCCGCCGTTTGAACCCTAATTGCTGCTACATATTACGATACAACTGCTGCATTTCTTCGTCCATCAAGGAACACTACGTATTGAGGTAAATCAGGCATGACATATTATTCTTGGTCGAAACCCTAATTTTCTGCTCTTGAAATCTGACTGTCCGACTTTGTTTCCCATCTTTCCCTATTCAAATCATATCGAAAAATTCTCAAAATTTACCAGTAGATAGAACTTTGTATTGGCTGTCTTTTGTCTCTTTTGTACTTTCGCAAATTCGGATTTTATCTTGATCAAATTTGGATCGGAATATTCTGCTCGATTTTCTGGAACAGCTTGTTGTCGACTTTGTTTTTAGGGAGTTGTGGTGGTCGGAATTGAATGAAATTTTGTGACAACATAGGAAATTCATTTTTCTACAACTTTGATTCTTTGAGTTTTTTCAGAGTCCGTACCGGTTTTGCACAATAGTCAACGTCACCTAGTTGACTGTTTCTGTCAAAACCCGTAACCCAAGAGTGATCTGTTTATGAATTCAATTTGAGTGGGTTATACCTGTCCAAAAATTCTGAAACTTAACAGTCTGAACCAAACTTTTGTTCTCTACAAGTTTTGTTCTTTGTGTTTTTCCGAATTCCATACTGTTTGGTCGTGACAAGTGCCGTTCGTAAAGCTTCTGCGTTTAAAGCTGCCGTTTGGGGATTAAAGCTGCTGCGTTTATTGGAAGAAATCTGCTGCGTTCTTGAGCACCAAGAACCCTAATTGCAGCCGCAATCAAAAGCTCCTTACATCATCGAATTTTGCTGCTATTTTCGCAACTCTAGCTGTTCTTGAAATCCAAGAAACCCTTGTGCAGATCATGTAAAGCCCTAGCATCATAAAAAGCTGCGTTTTTAGTCCTGAAATTCTGTTCTTGCGAGGAATCATCTGCTGCGTTCTCGGAAGATTATTTGCAAGTTGCTGCAATGGATAAACTACTTGCAACTTTCGACAACATCCATACTGCACTTCAAGCGATATCAAGTTGAATCCGATCAAGACATCACAAAATTATGGTCGCCTAGATGCATTACGTGACAACCTCGATCCACGACGCGAATTAGAATGTATTGCGCAACGGAAATTAGAGGCAGAGCAACGGAAATTAGAGGCAGAACAACGGAAATTAGAACGTGCAGAACGTTGGAGGAAATTAGACGCAAAGTGGAAGGCGGACGATGAACTTTTCTTTATCACGTATGGTGTAACACGTGGAGAAGCTATGGCTGGCAAACCGCCCAAATTCTTTCCTTCACGTGCTCAATCGAATAAACAGGTTATTCCCAACCCCCCTACGGCTGTCGTACATGAGGAGGAAGACATTCTTATTGTTGATTCAGCCACGGAAGAGTTCATTGAGGTTCCTAATGCACTTACTAATGATGTTGTTCCAGTTGCTAGTATTGATTCTCCTTTACCGGTACCCGACCATTCTGATGAGATTGCCGACGTCAAGGTGGATATTGGTGTTGACCCAATCACTATGCCCGTGGACTTAATTGCTGAATCGATTGTGGTCCCACCGGGGACCGAACCGGTGCAATCCGATGGTTCAAAGGTGCACTCGGAAATTTTAGTTGCTGATTTGAAGGCGTTACAAGCGCCACATGTATATCTGGATCCATATTTACAAAGATTGCCGCCCTTTGGATTTTGTTGTCGCTGATTTCTCCACTCGCGCCATTCCATGTTTTTGCGATGTTGTGATTCTGAATTTCTCCGTGGTTGAGTGGACGTATGGAAGCACGATATTCGTGTTCGATCCGGGTTGATTCGAGGACGAATCCTTTTGAAGCGGGAGGGAATGATGTAGCCCAATTCAAGAGGAAGATTGAGTCTTTTATTTAGTCTTTTAATTAGTCTTTTATTATCCCACATTGGTTAATTGTCTTTTATATTTATTATTATTTTTAATTATTGTTATTTTGTCCCACATTGCAAAAATGGCAATTGGACTTGGAGTCTGTAGCCTATATAAGGCATTTCCTTGTATTTGAATAGGTAGCTTATTATTGAATCAAAAACACTATTTTGGTTGAAATTCAGAGATTGAATTTTATCATAAGAAACTTTCAGAGATTGGGTTTCTTTCAAGAAGTTTTCAGAGATTGGACTTCTTGCGATTATCCTGAGACGGGATAATTGGGTGATCTTCCTGAGACGGGATTATCACAAGGCAGTAGTAATCTGAGACGGGTTGCTACATATCCCTTTTCTTTCTTGTTATTTACATTTTATATATTCAGAAAAAGACCTAAAAATTAGATCACATCAGCCTAAAAGAGCAGCTTTCGAAATTCATATTGCTTTAATCTAGATCCTACGAGATTCGGTTTACATCAAATATCTCATGAATAAGAAAGATGCGAAACCTCGACTCTTAAGATGGGTACTTTTACTCAAGAGTTTGACATTGTCATTAGAGACCGTAAGGGCTGTGAGAATGTGGTCGCAGACCACCTCAGCCGCTTGCAACGAACCCCTGATGCTATTACACGAGAGAGAGCGATAGGTGACGAGTTTCCAGATGAATAGCTGTTTGCTATCGATGCAGCTATTCCGGATATGAGGGTGAGCCCTCTAATTCCCAGAAAGTACGGTAACCCATGGTACGCTTCTTTTGTGAATTATCTTGCGTGTGAGTATTTAGAGCCCAACTTGACCTACCAACAACGTAAGAAATTCTTTAGTGATCTTAAGTATTACTACTGGGATGACCCGTATCTGTTTCGTAGATGTTCTGACGGTATAATTCGTAGATGTGCTCATGATGGCGATATACCGAGCGTTTTGTCATTTTGTCACAACAAGGAAGCCGGTGGCTATTTCTCCGGACACCGGACAACTTTAAAGGTTCTCCAGAGTGGTTTTTATTGGCCCTCGATCTTCCGAGATTCACACAAGTACGTGAGTATGTGTGATGCATGTCAAAGATCGGGGAAAAACTCGAGACAGTTTGAAATGCCTATGCAACCAATTCTCGAGTGTGAGATCTTTGATGTTGGGGGAATAGACTTTATGTGACCATTCCCATCCTCCTACAATAACAGGTACATTCTCGTCGCGGTCGACTACATCTCGAAGTGGGTCGAAGCGATGGCTTCTCCTACTAATGACCGTCACGTGGTCATCCGTTTCTTGAAAAAGCACATTTTTACGAGATTTGGAGTTTCTCGAGCAATGATTAGTGACAATGGCACTCACTTTCAGAATCGGCTTTTAAATAAACTTCTGACCAAATACAGGGTTCGACACAAGTTGGGAACCGCGTATCACCCCAAACAAGTGGGCAGGTCGAGGTTTTGAATAGAGGTATCAAACGAATTCTCGAGAAAACAGTGGACTCAAATAGGAAAAACTGGGCTGAAAAGCTCGATGACGTAGTTTGGGCGCATCGGACCGCTTTTAAGACCCCGATAGGAATGTCCCCGTATCAGTTGGTGTTTGGAAAGGCCTGTCACTTACCTGTCGAGTTGGAACATCGAGCCTATTGGGCGACTCGATTCCTAAATTTTGATGAGATAGCTGTAGGTGAGAAACGGTTGACCCAGTTGGCCGAGCTCGATGAGTTTCGATTACAATCTTATGAGTGCGCGTGAACTTATAAAGAGAAGACGAAGCTTCTCCACGACGCTATGATTCAAAAGAGTAAATTCAAAGAGGGGGACGACGTCTTGTTATACAACACTCGTTTGCACTTCTTTCAAGGTAAGCTAAAGTCTCGGTGGACGGGACCTTATAGAGTCTCAAAAGTTTTTCCGTCTGGAGCTGTCGAAGTGACTCATGACAACAAAGGGACATTTTTTAAACGCCCTTCGGTTAAAAAAATATGAAAAGTCTTACTTCGACACTAATCTTGTGCTCGTAAATTTGGAAGATCCTCCTTCTTGTCCCGATGATTGTGAGTCATGTAGATGATTCATTTCAATTCGGAAGTAATCTCTTTTCTCGATACCGACCCCCAAACAATCCAAATTTTCCTCGCTTAACGTCAACGAATGAGTTTCCATTGACGTTCGTCTAATCCATTTTCATCTTTCTTTCTATCAAATCATCACATCGAGCTAACGACGTTAAAAAACAACACTTCGTGGGAGGCAACCCATGTTTAATTTGAGTTTTGGGAGTTTCGGGGAAGTCTCTTAAGTCGAAATACCCCGAAAAGCTGATTTTTGAACACCCTAGCCAATTTTGATGCTAGGCGTGCACCTATCATACTAGGCGTGCACCTATCATACTAGGCGCACGCCTAGATCCAAAAAAAACCGTATTTCTTCCTCTTTCTCTTCTACTTTCCTCATTCTTCACAAACTCAAAATCCAGCCGCCCCTCCCCGATTTTCACCCCCTTCTTCTTCCACAATTCACCAAATGCTTCACAAAACTCAATCTTTTTCCACCAAATCACTCCCAATCATCATCTCTTTTCAATTTCACTTCAAAATCACCAAGCCCACTGAAATTCAAGCAACTTTGGGGTTTGCCAAATTTTTTCAGGTGACCTTCATCAACTCCGACAAGTGATTGAGCTGAAATTTACCCTCCAAAAACAATTTAAAAAGGCTCGAAACCGTGGGCAAACTAACTCTCTAACCGGCAGTGTACCGGGTCGATTGCTAGAATAGCTACAGGAGTACGAGGTCGAACCCAAAGGAAAAGTGTTTGTGAGTACCAAAGCGAACGTGTTACTTAGTCTAGGTGATCAATCTTTTTAAAGTGCTTGTGTATTACAACGACATTAAGGTGATTTTTACTAACGAGTCTAAAGATAGAAAAGGAAGAAAGAAGATTAACTACTCGGTTTTTAACAATATACTAAGGGACATAGCCGAACCATGATCAAAGTAGCTAGTTTCAACCCTAAGGGTAGACAAAACCGGGAGTGTGCATTATAACAAACGAACTCTCGCATTCAATCTCACGGGTGCTTGCTCCTAATTCCGGTGCTAAGGTCTGAACAACTCTCTCCTAACACCTTATGCCATGTTAACTACCCTTCCTTTTAGAAGATTCACTAACAAGACATGTTATGCACTAGAGCCGCTTAATGTTAAAATGAGTAACCTCGCATTGGGCTCGGACATAACAACTAAGCCAAGTCTACGCCGCGATCTTAGAACCCCTTATCCCACATCTTCCCGCAAAATACATATGTAAGGTTGATGTGTGTGATTACTAAATTAGGTGATCAATCTAATCTAGCGAAGTTATAATAAGTTCTAAGACGTGAAACAAGCAAGATTAAACGATAAAAAGCACTACCCACTCCCAATTTCATCACCCAAAGGGTGGTTTCACTAAATTTCACATGATTCGACTATGAAAAGGGATTAGCTACTCATTATACTAGTTAAAACATAAAAGAAACAGTAACTTAAAGACATAATAAGTGAAAGAAAGAAGAAATATACCATAGAAGTGAGAATTTTGAAATTTAGATCCAAAAGTACACTATGAAGAACTAATTAAAAGATGGTGTCTTAGTGTTTGAAGTAGAAATCTGAGCTAGAAATGGAAATATTAAGCTAAGATTATACTGATTTAAGCTAAGAAAATGTATTATAAGCTATTACACAATTCGAGCTAAAAAGGGGTAGGGTTTTGCTAGAGAATGGTTGTCTGTCAAGAAATAGTCTAAGGGGGGTATTTATAAGTGGGGGGAAATCTACATAATTCCGGCTTCAAACGCGCGTTTCGCTTCATTTCTGGGTAGGCTCTTGTCTGGTCTTCAACTGGAACGCGCGTTTAGGGGGTTGAAACGCACGTTTGGAGGACTTGGAACTCGCGTTTAGGGCAGTTTGAAACGCGCGTTTAGGGAGGTTGAACTATGATCAAGATGATAGCTTCTGAAACGCCAGTTTGGGGGTTCAAACGCGCGTTTGAACCCCATTTGCTCCAAAACTTCAACTTTTCTCCCCTTTTGATCACTTCTATCACCTCGATCATGCTTTTCACCATGAATCATCACCTTCCGGGTCTTCAAGACTCTAATACCCTACAACATCATGAACGACCAAAACATCCAAACAATTCCGGAGGGTAAAAGTGCTCGGGAATAGGGTTAATATCAACAAAAATGGGTAATAATCCATCAAAGTAACGGATTCACTCCCCGTGCCATAAATTCACGATATCACCCTGAAAACGGTCTAAATCGCCCAAAACGTGCTAAACATGTGGCAAACGGGGGTGTGGAATGCACCGGAATCACGTAAAGTTGACTCCCATCAACAAGCACCAAATTTTTGGTAAGGGTAGCCCCTTGTTTTTTTTTTTTTTGGCAACCCCAATTCACCCCTTTTAGATTAATTTTTGTTAAATTTAATTATTTGTGTTTCTCGTACTTGTTCAATATTTTTGTCATTTTATCTTTAAGGGGCAATTGTGAATAATTTTTGTGTTATTTTGGGTGTTGGGTGGTGTTTTGTGTAGAAATTATGACAGGTGCGAACACGAAAAGGAAGAACCCCTATGTGTCTGGTAGTAGGAGAGGTAGTGGTGGCCGTGGTCGTAGGAGAGGTAGTGGTAGAGGTGATGGTGGCAGCCACGGTGGTGCTGAACCATCTAGTGAGGCTCAGCCTGTGGCACGTGTTGAGTTGCCTAAGGACGATCCTACAGGAGAGCAACGAGCCGACCCTCCTAGGCAGCCGCGTAACCGAGATGAGGTGAACCGGTTCATAGATGACAAAGCCCTAGACTTCTTCAATGGTAAATTTAGGTCCAAAACTGCGTTTATTGAGAGAGAGATAAATAGGGCTGACGTGAATGAGACTTTCTGGTTTAACATGCAAACCAATGGTGGGGGAATCTTCTTAAGGTTAGGCCCGAACCAATAAATTTGTCCATAGTTAGGGAATTCTATTCCAATGCTAAGGCCGTAGGGGCGGCTGCAAATTACATTCTCGTGAGGATCGAGAGATTGAACATTAGCCGTGAGGAATAGCTTGCCATTTCCACCTTCCGAGTGTCTCCTTTGATGATGGGTACACCCAATTCTTTGCTAGGCTTTCCCAACAACAACCCCCGGTTGATGTCCTTGAAATGATAAGAACAGATATATGTCCCAACTGTGAGTGGATCCCGAGTAAACAAAATCCTCGTCATGCCATTGATACATCTGAGTGGAATTCACCCGAGAAGCTTGTCGTCAAATTCATCACCAACCGTCTCTATCCTACTTCTCAATCCACCACAATCAGTTTCGAGACTTTTAAGATTGTCTATGCCATCCTTAAAAATATCACAGTTGACGCGGCGTAGATCATTAGGGATAAGCTGTCCTCGTATATCGGGAAGCAAACTCTCAACATGATTTTCCCCCGTTTAATCATGGATATGGCTGTTTCTTCAGGGCTGGACAACTTGCCTGGTGATGTATTGATTCGTAGAAAATTCCCGCCCATTGTCGAGAAGTCCTCTCTGGCGAGGCATGGAGTCCAACACCAACCTCAACCACCCTACCAACCAACTAGGGCCGCCCGTTCTATTTTAGAACAAGTCACCTATGCCGCCCTAAGAGCTCAACGTGATTGGTTCAATGACAACCGTCTGGCCATGTTGTCATTACAAACGATCAGTGATGTGGTGGCCAAACGTCATGACTTTGCAACCTCACACCTTCCCATTGTTTCCCAAAGGCCATATCAATACCCTCCCTTTGTTCAAGAATTTGTCCTGGCCTTTTCACATCAAAGCTTTGAGGACTTTGACCAACCTTTTGAGGGTCGGGAGCCTAACCAAGGTGGTGAGTCGAGTGGGGCTGCATTTGGGGATGTTGGTGGTTCGAGTGGTGGTATCTTTGGAGGTGGTGTTGGCGGTGCTAGTTCAAATGGGGGTGGTTTTGATAATTTTGGTTTGGCGGCTTGATGTATAACATTTGTATGATAAAAATTACGATATATTATATATTTTATCAACTCTTTATATATAAAATATAAGAAATTATAACGATAATCTTATGAAATATTAATAACTAGAAATAAATCTGAATACTATAAAAATCTAGTAAAAGTAATAAAAAGTTATAAATTTTGTACCGGTCTAGTAACCGGAGTGTCGTGTCAGATTTACGTGGGTATTTTTGGTATTTTATTGCAGATTTTTATGTAAACCAAGACCCCGAGTGACGACACTTTTTGAAGTATAAAAATGTCTTTTGAAAGAAGTAAGGAAGTGCCACGAGACTTAAAATTCAAGTGGATCATCAATTCGTAGTGTTATTATCGAATTATATTCTCGACGAACGAATGGCCCATCCAAAAGGCATTTTCTGAAGAAGCGTCCTTCATGAAAGTTATAGATCTTTTCAAGAGCTTTCCAACGCTTCTTGAATCATGTCATTTGGAGATCCAGAGCTCAAGTTATGATTTTATCAAATTTCAGATCAAGATGTGAAAAAAAAAAATGCTAACCGGATCAATCCGGATTATCCTCGGATCGATCCGGCTTGTCAGTTGGAAACATAATGATGATTAGCATATGATTTTTCAGAGAATAATCCGGAGGATAATATTTTTTATTCCCGGATCGATCCGACATCACCCCGGATCGATCCGGCCCTGGAAAATTCTGCCTATAAATTCAGCAGGATTGCAGACTGAAGAAGTGTACCAATATATTTTCTAAACTTCTTTTTCTTAGTAGTAGTTATGTATATATAGGCCTTATGCCATAAATAATGTAATAATAGTAGTATCATTGTAATGCTCGGGAAATTATCGGAAGTTCAATGTTGCTGAAGTCGTTGTAATGTCCGGAAGAATACAACCTCTGAATCAACAGTTGTAATCGGGTAAATTTCTAAAGTAGTTATGTTTGTTATTTTTATTTTTATCTTTTTAATCATTATAATGTTATTAGGCTAAATCTAATAACTAGCCAAGATTATGTAATCGTATTATTTCGATCTTTTCGGTAAATGAATGTCGTCTAAGTAAAATTGACTAAAATTGAGTTAATTGAATCTTTTCCTATTTTGCAACGTATTGATAATATTCGGATTGAAGTAATTAATCAAGATGAATCGCAACGTATAACCTAACGATGAACTGACCAGAGAAGTTTGGATATGAGATAAATGATAGAAAAACCGGAGGGTAAAATTAGCCGTGCGAAAGCATGACAACGGAATCCTGTTTCCTACCCGGGGGCAGATTTGTCTTGGGAAAGATGAATCTTATTAGAATTTGTGCTCAAGATCGTAATAATGTTAAAATCAATGGTTTAATTGAAACTAACACCGGAAAGTTGAATCGATCCGCTGACAACCGGAGCATTTTGAATAACATCGGCCGTCTGGACAAACGGAATAACCTCTTTTATCCGGGGTAGATTTGTACTCGCACTGCTCGAGACTAAATCGAGATTAGCATGGGGCGATTGTGGAGATTGAATCGATGACAATGTAACATATGACAATTTCATACGCTTCGTGTGAGAAGGAATTGTTAACTTCGTGAGTGCACCGTTTCATTTACTCAATTGGACCTAATAAAAGGAAGATCGAGCACATTCATTAAGCTAAAAAGATTGAATAATTCAATTATATATATCTTGGCTAGTTCTATAATAATTATAAGTATTTAATATATTGGTATCTATATATATATATATATAGTTGATCATTTATGTATTACTATATATATTTATGTATTTATATATATTATAATAATTTAGTTTTAATTTATGAATTTATTTTCTGTTTATTAGTATAGTAGCGACTCGTGTAATAAATATGCGATTTAGATCGAGATAATAATAGTTGTTTGGTGTTTAACCACACTTAAAAGAATTACCTTGTTTCCCTGAGGATTCGACACCTGACTCACCATACTAGCACTACAGTTTGACCCGATACATTGTCGGTTAAGGACTGGAATAGCACTAGAAAAGGCCACGTCACGGCTACATTGGGCACGGATTTGGAGATGGACCCCGACGATTATTTTTGTGAGGACATCGGCACTCAACCGGGGCATGGGACAGAGAGACGTGATTCCGAGACAAATGAAGAGTAGGTTGAAGACGAGAAGACCGGCTTTTTCTAGCATTTTCTTTCGAGGCTTTCAGATTATTTTTGCAACTTTTTATGATGCTAGATTGAGTTTATTTTGGAGGTTTCACTTTGTGACATTTGCACTTTCTCTTTAACTATTTTGGAAATTTTGTTGTAGGCCCGGAGGGCCAAGACTTGTTTCTTTTATGTTTATTTTTGTTCAGTTTTTACTCTTTATTGATGCACATAAGTATATACTTTTGTCTGGTTTTGGGTAGGCCATTTTTGGCCTCTTTAAGTGTTTAGATATTTTTGCTTCTTACATGGTGTGTACTATTTTTGCATTGTACACGATGTATGATAATTTTTGAGTGATGCTACATGCACCCTTTGACATTTTGTGGCATCCCCGGCCTTTTGCGTATATATGTATATTTCCCCCATTCCTGTCTACCCGTGTTGGTAGAATGTGTTGTTGATAGAACAGGTACCCCGGACGTCCATTTTGAGGATGCTACATGCCGGAATTCCGCCTTTTGCCAGGTTTAAGCTAAGCCTTTGATCCCTCGTTTTTATTTGTTTAAACACCGAGGACGGTGTTCAATTTTTAAGTAGGAGGTGGAGGCTAGTTAGCCAATTTCCCAGTTTTATTTATTTCGAGTCATGATTAGTGGTTATCGCTTTAGAGTGAAATTTTGGGTGGAATTTTTCAAATTTTTATACTTTTGACGTTGTCTCACGGTATCACGAGCTTTCATATCCCATAGTGAGACATGTGTAGCTACTCGAATACATTTTAATTTGTAGTGTCTATCGTGTGTTGAAAAATTGAAACAACTTCACGTAATAAGCTTCGATGACATTAAATACTCGACTAGTGAACGATTATAGTTGTGTTACGACCCGGTTACCTAGAACTTATATTAGTAACTTCGAGGCGAAATAGAAAGGTCGTCGTTGTTAGGTACGGGATGACGGTTTTGGCATTTATTTTGACCCGATCAGAGCCAAATGCCATCCTTATACATATATCCACAGTTACCCCTCTAAGCTTTTGTAGGGTGGCTAGACCGCCACCCGAACTAGCCTTTCATATTACTAACCCGTAATCACCGATGCCCTGAGCTATATTTCGGTGTACGTATCATTGACTACCTTGCAATTGAGCTTGTTCTTTCCGCACATTTCAACGATGTTGCGAGATATGGTTAAGACGTAAGTAATGGTATGGTGTTGTGATTTACGAGTTGTTCGGAACGAGGAGTGTAAAGATGTGTCGGTTTCGGTTTTGTTCGGAATTTTGATGTTTAGTGTCATATTTTCATATTTCGATCATGTATAGTTTGTTCTTTCAATTTTAAATATAAAAAAAGAGAAACGTAAGCAGTAAATGTGCATATTTATAGTTTGATATAAGTCCAAAAGTGGACTAAAGTGTTGTGTAGTATTGTATATTATGGAGTTAAAGTGAGGGTTTGGATTCCGAGGTTGTAGATAGTCGGAAGAGTGAAGACGATGTGAGACATGAGTTTTGAATATATATCTCGGTTAAAGCTCTTTTGCACCATCTCTTTTCTTTTTTTATCGTAAATATCCTTTCGTTGCCCAAACCCTAGCCTAACGGTATAACCTTGCAAGTCCTGCTCGACCGTACTAGATAACGACAGACCTTGATTAGTGGAGATATTTACGACATATAAGCCTATGGTGTAACCCTGGTATGTAGGCGGTTATAAACCGAACCGGTCGTCAGTAATTAATGTCGAAGAAGCTATTTTCACGCACACACCTTCATTTTTTTCAACACAAGGTAGAACCAATGTTTTATGTATTCGTGTCTTTACTTTTGCGTTATTTATTTGATAAGGAAGGTTTGTCATACATGTGGCAATGTTGACTCTATTTCTGTTTGGAACGCTCAGTTTTGCTCGGGGGCGAGCAAACGCTAAGGTGAGGGTAGTTGATGAGAGTCAATTCGACTCTGTTTTTCTAGTACTTTCGTATCCCGTAATGACTCGTTATGTACAATTCCGGGAGATTTTGGCTCGGTTTTGATGCTTTATGCTCCTTTTTGCTTTTCCCGAGTTCCGGATGTATAATCCAGAAATCTCGGTCCTTTTTGGCGTTTTCTCTCATTCTCGGTTACCATAGTGTCCCGTAGGGGTTATGTTTGGTGTGTGTTTTCATGTTTTTCAAGAACTAGGTGTTCGAGAATGCCCGGAAAACGTGTTACGGAGCTTCGGGATGCATGGAAGCTCATGTAGGAGCAAAAGTGTTCCAGGTGTGCGCCTGGCTTATCATAGGCGCACGCCTAGAGAGGGGAAAAGTGCCAATGTTTCAGTCCGTGTTTCCCATGTTCCTCAGAAGCCAGGCGCACGCCTAAGAAAATCTAGACGCACGCCTAGAGGGGACTCTGCTGCTGGATATTTTTGGATTGGTTGCCAGGCGTGCGCCTGGCATTCCATAGGAGCATGCCTAGCAGCCTGTTTTGGCAAACACTATAAAAACTCAATTTTGAGTTTTGGATAGATATATATCACTTTTCACAGCATTTTCTGGCGATTTTCTCTTCCAAGAACACCATAGATTATAATCTTTTGTAACAAACTCTTGGATCATCTTGGATTGCATAGCTATATATTCAGTTTTCTCGTTCTCAGATTTCTATCGGTTTTCAGCTTGTGTAGGTATTTCTAATCTTTATCTTTCGTTTGTTTGTTCTTGTTGTATGATGAAATATTGTATTTTGATAGTTAATATGAGTAGCTAATCACCTTATACCCGAGTTATGTGATAATCATCGAAACTGGATCCTAGCTTGTTCATGTGTTATTCTTCATGTTTGATTTGGTTATTTTTTATGTTTGTATTCCTAGAGCTAATTCTTAATGACTTTTATTGAATTCGCGACTCGATAATCGTATATCACGCGTCTTCTTTACATGTGTATTTTGGGAAAGGATACGGGAAAAGGGGTTCTAGGATCACCCTGTAAAACCGACTGAGTTGTTCAGATTCGGTTTCGTGTGTGAGGTTTATATCGACTTGTCGAGCGTTTCATTGGCCGTAGACCGTGTCAGGTCAGTTAAATCCGGTCAGCGGACTGTTGAACCTAACATAGGAGGGTAGATTATTGAAATAATGTCTATTCTCGGAAATAGGAAACAACACCCTATATATGACATCAAGACGTTTAGGTAAATCAAGAATACCTCCGGACTTAGCTAGGATTTGGTAAGTAGTTGATTAGACCATAGCTCGGCTATCACCTTTAATCGTTTAAAGCTCTCGTTTTAGTTAGTCTTTGTAAACATAGCAAGTTATAGTTTAATAACCTCATCAAAAATCTTGTTGATCTAAACTAGAGATGACATTAGCTTTGGTACTTAACTAAATTCCCTGTGGGATTACGACCTTTCTCGCTAGTTTTATACTACCACCGACTCGGTACTCTGTCGGTCAAAGTTGGTATACTATAAAACGGCCATCAAATATCACCTCAAGGATCGGGTCACTGTCCTGGCCTGATGCAGTTCCGAGGGCAGTCATGACCCTATATGAGTGAATCATGGAACTGTTACAAGGTCTCTGCTTAAAATCTGTTGACTGTGTAACCGTCGTCTGAGTTCACGATAGACCTTATTCCGAGCTGTGTGTGCTAGACCGATGTGAGCCTCCACCATGTCGGTGGTATGAGCTAGTAAGCATCTTACTTCGAGATGACTATTGTAAGATAGATGACGACATGCGCCATGCTGTTGACTTAAGAGCATTATGCACGTCGTAACAACCATTTAGCTGAGGTCGAAATCCTTCTGAGGCTCGATGTAGTGTTTGAGCCTTATAGACCCATTTCACTTAGAAGATCGATTGCACATTTGAGTGTCACGCGTATGATGTCGGGTCATACACACGTCAGATACATTTATTGATGGGTATTTTTACTTTTCTGTTTTCTTATGTCGAATTTTTGATCGTGTTTTTGTAGGGAAAAGTAATATATTTCATACGTATTCAGAAGCGTATAATTAAAAATAAACAAATTTACTAACTGAATTCTAAACGTATTTTTGAGGATCTCTCGTTTTTGGTTGTTTTGTTAGTGCCTGCCTGTTGTTAGTTTCATTTTTTTTCTTCTGATTTGCGGTTTGTTTTATCAGAGGTTTAGAAAATGTCCCGGCTCATTTGCCGGCTAGACATGGTCTATCTGGTTTAGGTGTTGTCTCGAGGGGTGTTTCGTGTCCTAACAATGTTCTTTCCGCTTGTTTTGCGGATATTTCATAATAATACGGATGACTTTTTCTTTTGGTATAAAACGGAAGTTGTAAAGTGATCAATACTTTATTTGTACTGTATTAAGAAGCAAATTATTATGACGAAAACGATTATATTTCCTCCGTTTATTTTACCGTCAATTTTTATAATTTTTTTTGTTTCTATTTATCTGTTACCAATACGATATTTATTACGCTCGTACCCTTTCTTTCTTTCTTTTTTGTTGTTGTTTGGCCCTTTCTTTTAGTTAAACCATAGTACCACTTTTCAATGTCATAAATAATAAAATACAATTACTTAGACACATTAAATATTTTCCTTACTCTGTATAACTATACCAAAAGTGTGAGATATAAAAAAGAGAGGAAGTATTACCATATTATTAAATGTTATACTCTGTATTACTATACCAAAAGTGTGAGATATGAAAAAGAGAGGAAGTATTACCATATTATTAAATGTTATAAATATAATCAAACAAGTTACCATATTATAATCGATTGTAATCAACTCCGAAACCATGCCCTACTCTCAATCAAAAAAAAAAAAAAAAAAAAAAAAAAAAAAAACCATGCCGGCTTTAGTGAGCTATCAGTTGAAATATAGAAATGAATTTTCTCAGTAGAAGACACCGACTATCACTTCTCTTGTCGTTCAAACTTCAAAAATGAAGGAGGGAATATTTTTTTTATATTCAAAATAATAATAAAACCAATGTATACATAAAAACAAAAAATGCCCCCTTCACTAAAGCGTTAGCGGCCTCGAGGCTTTTGAAAGGTAACACAGAGTACCGTAATACGATGAATCTACCCGAAGATGCAGTTTTGGAGATTTTATTGAGGTTGCCGCTGCTCCGATTCAGATGTGTTTGTAAAGATTGGTGTGCCCTTTTAAAAAATTGTCTTTTCAAGGACGCATATCACGCACTCCGTCGACTTGCCAGGACCGGAGGTGATGAACTTATTATTGTCAAGCATAGTTTCGGTATTGACGTTGGCCATGGCGATGTCAATTTTACGAATTTTGTGACTTGTTGTAATGGCGATTACGAATCCCTCGCCCTTTCGGTCAAGGCTGAATCTTCTAAAGATTTTAACGTATCAGGTGGTTACTCAGAAGAGCTGATGTTTATCAATCATGTGAATGGCATTGTTTGCTTTTCTGGCTTAGGGTTTAATAAGAGACTCTATGTAACTTTGTTGAATCCTTCCCTTAGGGAACTTAGAAACCTTCCCCCGATAGGATTTAAATGCTTCACGCAAGCTATCGGATTCGGATTTGATGATGCTACCAATGAGTATAAAGTGGTTGCAATAGTAACCGATTTGAAAGAGTTTCCGAAGCACGTAGGCTCTAGTATACCATTTAAGCACCAATTCTTGGAAAGTACTGGGTGAGATGTCTTCATTTGTCCCCGAATATTATGTGTCCGAGCCCAACTTTACGGATTGGCCATTACGTTGTCGTTGCATCTTCTTCCATGGATCCATCTATTGGATCATGGGGCATTGGCCTAATTATGGGATACTTACTTTCAGCATGACTAATGAATTGTTTCAAGTGATCGATTTACCTCCCGGCTGGAAAGATTATGACGATACAGTACCTGTAACTCCTAGCCTTTTTACCGTTGACAAATCCACCATTGCCTTGTTGGCTCTTACATATCCAAGAGCAGAAGAATCTGTGCTCGATGTATGGGTGATGAAAGAATACGATGCTGCTGGACTAAACAATATTCTATAAGATCATCTTCGAATTCACCACTAATCTTGAAGCCATTATCTTATTGGAGAAAAGATCATCTTCTCCTTCAAACGGTCTCCGGGGAGTTGATTTGTTACGATCTCCACAAAGGGCAGCTATATCAACCTGGAAAACGTGAATATCGTATTTGTCTGCCAGACACAGAAGCATGGTCAGTAGAGTTCTTAACTTTCAATGAAAGTTTTGTTTCAATCGAGCAAGTCTAAGTATCATATTATCTGTCTAATTAATGTCCCTTTTTTTTCTTATACTCCATAGGCTTTCCATGTGCTCAATATTTGTATTTTTTGTTTTCTTTCCATAACGTACTCGAACGATCATGAACATATCCACACGTACTCCAAACAAGCTCGAGTCAAAACATGTATTCGGTTCAGCTCATGAACCACACTCAGCTCGACGGATCCCATGCCAGTTGCAAAAGCCTAAGAACAAAAAGCAAAAACCAAACAACTAACAACTCTATAATATCCAACTAATTAAAAGCCAACCCAACAGACCAATAAGTCATCAACATATATAAGGTTACATCCACACTACACAAATCAACATATATTAAGAATCTCAAACAAAGCAGAATAATTAAGGTTACATCCACACTACTCTAATGTTTGATAATGCGTGCAAAAAGGAACAGATCGAGTTGGCACATTTTAACAGGCAATCAAACATTGTAGCACGACTTGAAAAAACAATAGCATAAAACACAGCTGTGAGCTGCTTGAGATGCCTTTCCAAGGCCCTAGCTAGATTCAATTCACATGCATGGTCGAGTTCAATACAGAGCATTCATTCAATTGAACAAAGGTTGGATCGATCAGGCGCTCTGCAATGATAAGTGGTACATGCTATTCCCTGACTCCAGTGTTGTCCACTTGCCTTGTGTTCATTTAAACCACTGCCCGATTATGTTGTTGAGTGATAGGGAAGCACGGCAAGTGCGCAGGGGGTGGATTTTTCCGTTTTCAGGCATTCTGGATGGAGCACGTGGGGTTCAAAGATTTTATAAAACAAAACTGGAATTTGATTGATAATTAATGATATGGTCCAGGCGATTGATTCTTTTAGGGAGAAGGCGAACCAATGGAATAAAGAGGTATTTGGAAACATCTTTTACCGCAAGAAAAGATGCAAAGCTAGGATTGCAAGTATTCAGCAGTCTCTTGCCCACGCCCCGTCCTCTTTTCATACGGCTCCGGGAACAGAACTACTCAATTAAGGAATATGATGATTTCCTTAAGCAGGAGAAGATTTACTGGTTTCAAAAATCAAAGCTAAAGTGGATTGCATATGGGGAGCGTAACACCCACTATTTCCATATATCTACGATTAGAACGCAGGGACGGAATAAAATTATGCATCTTCGGGATGCAAATGGAAGATGGGTTGCACATCAAGATGACCTCCATCACATCTTTCGTCAGTTCTATGTCGACTTATACACGGAAGAACCAGTACTCCCGATCCCCTTGCACGTCCAGCTCCCAAAATTTTCTCACACGTACGGATCGACGAATTCTTAACCGTCTTGTTTCGGAACCGGAAACCACGGCAGCAATTTTCCAGTTGTGACCTTTTCCGTACAAGCTTTCCACAGTAGATGCTTTCCGATACCCTTAAACCGAGTACTTGTATCGCTTATTCCCAAAGTAACCCCGCCAGGATCGGTCAATCAGTTGAGGCCAATTGCACTTGCGAATGTCATGGTCAAAATTATTACTAAAGTCATCGCGGACCACTTGAAGATTGTTATCGGCAATCTAATTCCTAGCAGCTAGAGTGCTTTTATCCCAGGTAGACAGAACTCTGAAGAAATGCATACTATCAATTTAAAAAAGGGAAGAAATGCTATATGGCGGTAAAAATTGATTTGACAAAAAGTTTTAATGATTAAGACGAGGGACGATGATGAATTAATATTCTTCCCTATTATTATTATCCTTTTTCCGGGTTAATTTGATTTTTAGTCCTTTAACTTTATCTGTTTTTGTAAATAGTCCTCTTTTTGCTCCGGTAGCATTTTCATTCCTATAACTTTCTATTTTCTGAATTTTTAGTCATTTTTGCCAATTCATCACCGGAGCTCCAAATGAAAGGTATAAAAAGGACTAAAAATCCGTAAAATAGAAAGTTATAGACTAAAAATCCGAAAATAGAAAGTTATAGGATCTGAAAATTAGCACTTCGGAGCTCCGGTGATGAATTGGCAAAAGGACTAAAAATCCAGAAAAATAAAGTTATATAGGGACTAAAAATGCTACCGAAGCAAAAAGAGGACTATTTACAAAAACAAGCAAAGTTAGAGGACTAAAAATCAAATTAACCCTCCTTTTTCCAAATGTATATTATTCTAACAGTCAAAAAATGTATATTATTTTTTATTTTTTCCATTAATGTTTACTATTTTGTAGAGAAAAGTCGATGGATGAGGCGAAAGAAGCAATTTTTTTCGTGTATGTACTACTTCACTTCATTTAATTGAAGATAACTTCTTCCAGAGGTTCAATTTACAGTGTGAACGGTGGGTAAAACAAAATGATTTTATATATAAAAAAAAAATAAAAGAATGGTTAATAGTATCGACAAAGAATTTTTTGTGTTTTCAGAGCAATTGGTGTACACTTCAAAGATAATGCAATCCGAAATTGCCCTATTATGAAAAGTGTCTCATTAGAAGCAATAATTTGTCGTTCTATTGTTTGGGGTTAGTTTTATGCCCACTGCGTCATTAAATATAGATGTTTGATTTTTTTTTTTTTTTATAGACTTGACATCATGGTTTATAAGAGTGAATAGCAGATTTAATCATCATCTTTTTTCAAAAGAGGATTTAATTTCATCTTTTATTTTGGCTTGATCGGTCCATTATCTTTTATTTCTTTTGCAAATTCACTCCAATTAACAGACGGTCACCAAAAAATGGACGGAATGTTTGTGCGTGTCTTCCAAGCGCAGTTAGCATTCAAAAATATTATTATTTTAATCAATTTCCTAGAAACAAAAACATAAGAAAACAAATGAATTTTCCCATTAACCTTACCGTATAAGGCTTAAATTTTCCCCTTTTTCAGCATTCTCCCCCGTTAATGGGAGAATTTATTTGTTTTTTTTTTATTTTTATGTTTTTGTTTTTAGGAAATTGATTAAAATAATAATATTTTGAATGCTAACTGTGCTTGTAAGACACGCACGCCATTCCGTCTATTTTTTGGGTGACAATCTGTTAATTGACTGAATTTACAAAAGATATAAAAAATAAAGGAGCAATCGCTGCCAAAATCAACGATGATGGCTAAGTCCTACTTTTTGTGAAAAATAAGGACTAAATCTGCTATTCACTCTTTACAACATTATCTTTACATGTTTGAGTTTTGAAGTTACTTTTAGACGTTACTTTGCAAACAAAGTGGGTTCAAGAATATTCCGCTTATTTACATTAAAACTAAGGTGACTCTTGCTTATGGTATTAACATTTTCTGTAATCGTGCACTAAGCAGAAAATACATAGTTTTTTAATTTATATAGCGCATGATGAATAATTGTAAACATTTGTAATTTTTTACGGTATGAAGGAAAATGTGTGTGAGGGTTTTTTCAAAGAAAATTATGACCTACGTTTATAATATTTTCGTCCCATAAAAAGTGTTTGAAAATGAATTGTCTATAAAAGTGGACATTTTTTCTTATGGGACGGAGGTAATACCACCTCCATCCCGCAAAAAATGTCTAATTTTTGTGGAGCGCGCATAAATTAAGAAAATAATTAATATATTGTATTTTAAGTAGTGATTGACATATATACCCCTATCAAATAACATTTTTATGGGACAATTCAATTTAAAAAATTGGACACTTTTTTGTTGGACGGAGCTAGTATTTTATTACTCCTTCCCTTCCTAATTATATGTCGCAGTTGCCAAAATTAAAATTTCTTTTTTATATATCGTAGTTATATTTCCAATACATATTTTAATACTCTTTCTGCTTTTCAATATTACTTTTCAACTTTTTATGATCATTCAACCAATCAATCTTTCATATTCAATAAACTACTTCACTTTTGAAGATTTTTTTAGTATTTTACAATGGAAGTCAATACAGTTACTTATTTTCTTAATTTGTGTGTTTTTCTCAAATGCGACAGATAATAAGGTACGGAAGGAGTATAAACAACTTCTACTACATGTACATGATTCCGTGCAAGAAGCACGGGTTTTCAGGCTAGTTGTCTTATGTTTTCTATCGTATCATTTTGTGCTTTCATAAGCAAAACATATCGCCGCTTATCCGATAAAAGTTATTAGCAGTAAAAGTTAAAATAATATATATTAAAAAGTTAAAATAATATATCAACCTTCTTTTTTGGAAAAATTAGGTAATAATCCACATTTCCCCCTTAATAAAGTTTTAATCCAAGTTTAATTTTTTAGTTGTAAAAATGATAAAATAATTTCAGTCGAACTAAAATACCTTTCCTCCTGTTGAGTTTGAGTTGGACTAAAATTTTTATAAAAAAAAAGACTTGCAGAGAGCCTGGGACGCGCGCACGTTTATTTGTATAGTATGGGCATTCTTGTTCGTCTGAATTTTTTTGTCTTTGCAACAAAAAGAGTGATTCATGTTTATTTATTTTGTATTGAAACATGGATTTTTGCTCTTTCCCTTTTTTTTGGGAATATATCAACTTTCTTAATTTTCGTTTTATGTTTCTACAAATAATATGTGAAATTTTCCTTTAAACAAATAATATGTGAATATTATTAAATCGATTTTTTTTTCGAAAACTATTAAATCGAATTTAAACAAATTCAATCATTATCGCTCCATAACAGCTTAAATCATCACCAAATCGAAATTTCCACGGTACAGATTCTATTGAGATTTCCTCAAAAAAAAAATAAAATAAAATAAAAATTCTATTGAGATTATAACCGAACCGAAGCACCACCTAGCACACCCACAATCACACGTCGAGGCGTTGTTCGGTAATGGTATAACACAGAGTACTCAGAGCACATAACTAGAACGAAAATCCTGCTTCTTTTGATATGATGATGAAGCTACCCGAAGATGCAGTTTTAGAGATCCTGTTAAGGTTGCCCGTGAGATCGGTGCTCCGATTCAGATGCGCTTGTAAAGACTGGTTTGCTCTCATAAAAGTTCCTTTTTCAAAGACGCATATCTCGCTCTCCGACGTGCTAGGGCGACCGGGTTGATGAATTTATGGTTGTCAAGCATACTTTCGGGAGGGGAGGCGGAAAACACGGCCCTCGAAGATTTAAGAGTTTTGTGACTTGTTGTTATGGTGATTACGAATCCCTTGCCCTTTCGGTTTCGGCTGCATCATCTAAAAAAGATTTGTACGTGTCGGGTGATTACTCGGGTGAGTTGTTGTTTGTCAATCACGTGAATGGCGTTGTTTGTGTTGCTGGCTTAGGGTATGATAGGAGACTTTATGTAACCTTGTTGAATCCTTCCCTTAGGGAAGTTAGAGAACTCCCTTACTTAGGATTTGAATGCTTCACGCAAGGTATCGGATTTGGATATGATGATGCTACCAACGAGTATAAAGTGGTTGCGATAGTAACCCTTTGTGATGAGGCTCGTAAACACATAGGTGTAGTATACAATCTAAGCACCGACTCTTGGAAAATATTGGGTGACATGTCTGCATTTATATCTGAATGTTATGTTTCCGAGCGTAACTTTATGCGTTGGCCTTATTGTTGTCGTTGCATCTTCCTCAATGGATCCGTCCATTGGTGCATAGGGTGGTGGGGGTCTAAACCTCGGATACTTGCTTTCAACATGACTAATGAGTTATTTCAAGAAATCCCTTTTCCTCGTGGATGGAAAGATTATGAGTCCGGTGTAGGACCGAGTCTTTTTGTGGTCGACAAATCCACCATGGCTTTGGTGGCACTTACACGTCCAAGTTGTAGCCAGGTGCTCGATGTATGGGTGATGAAAGAATACGGTGTTAGAGACTCTTGGAGTAAGCAATATTGTATAAGACCGTCGTCACCATTAATCCGGAAGACATTATCTTATTGGAGAAAAGATCATCTAATTCTCCTTCAAACAGTAGTCTCCGAGGAGTTGATTTGTTATGGTCTCAAAGAAGATAAACTATATCAACCAGGAAAGAGTAATCCTATTTGTGTGCCGAACTCAGAAGCATGGTCAGTAGAATTTTTAAATTGCATTGAAAGTCTTGTTTCAATCAAATCTGTCTAAGTTAATCTTATTTTTGGCTCAATATATATATATATATATATATATATATATATATATATATATATATATATATATATATATATATATATATATATATATATATATATATATATATACCATTTCGAATTATTGTCTATAGGATTTCCATGTACTCAACCATTGTGTTGATTTTCATTATTCTTGTTTCCCTGAGCAACTGAGTATGTTAATCATATTAATCTCAGAATCAGGAACAAACAATCTAAGCAGTTGACTGGCCTTTCGTTTATTAATGAGTTTTTGTTGTACCGCTACGAACTTTTGACTGTGAATTTACCGTTGAAAATAGAGTTAAAAACCAAAATGTATGGTACACCTGATTAGGTAGACTGCATCATCAAAGTTACTATATGATGTTTTTCATATAGATGGACCGAAATATATATGATTTTTTTCGAAAAAAAAATACCCATGATTTTTTCTTTTGGAAAAAATGAAGTAAATGTCGTCACCATAAATTGGAGTAAATGCATTGCCATAAATTGAGGAGTAATACTAAATCTGCCAAACCATTTTATTCAACCTTTTAAAATAAAAATAAAATAGATTATGAGTCCATGATAATCTTTCACATTTAATGTCTTTGACTTATGCTCCCCAATCACAACATAAAAAGGTAAAAAAAATCAAATGCTTTTACTTCCCACCTTTTACTCTTGAAGCTTGATACGGCACTTTTACTTTCCAGTGTTACTTTACTCGTAATTGATACTATATATTGAAAATGATCTTTCTTATTGCGTTCTTACTTAATGTATTTCCGTCACTTCACTCGTAATTGTTACTATATCTTTGAAAATGATGTTTTCATTGCATTGTTACTTAATTTGTGAATGTTACTTCACTCGTAATTATTATCAGATGTTGAAAATGATCATGCTTATCAGATTGTCACTTCTTATGCCATTATTATTCTTACTCATATATATATATATATATATATATATATATATATATATATATATATATATATATATAATCAAAGCGTACTCATGATTGTGTTTTTATGTTTTTATATTTATTTTTTTTGGCAAATTGGATAACAGATTTAGGAAGATTCAATTTCTTATAATTACTCTACATTTAACTGTCAGGATTTACTTCACTTTATTTACGTTTTGGTTGTAACCTCCAATTATGGGAAGAAAATACATGCATAATAATAAAATAGGAGTATTATCGGAACTCTAAATTAATTTTTGGAAAAATTAGTTTATAGTCCATTTTTCCCCCCTTAATTAAGTCATTAATCCAAAACAATTTTTAGTTGCAGACATGACAGATAAATTCTACCGGACGAATATACCCCTATTCTCTCACAAAATATATCCCTCCAAATGGAGATCAAACCAGGAGGGCACAAAACTCTGGATGCTTCGATTTTCCCCCACGAAAATCAACAGGTGCTTTTTCAAGCTATTACTTTTTTGATTCGTAACTTATCGAAGCAACTTTAATCTGTTTATGCGACTATTTTTAGCTTTTGATTCTCAGTAGGAAAAACATCTCCTTGGTTATGATTACATTTGTTTATTACTTTACGGATTTCATTTTTTTTTTCTTCTTCCTTTTTTTTTTGTGTGCTATTCATTGTTCTCATCTGAATAGCTGCATATGTTTTCCTAGTTGTTTTCTGAAATTATCGTAAATTCGTACCCTTTTTGCTATGATTTTAGCTTTATGTGTTGGATTTACGAAGGTGTTGTTAGATATTTTTTCATAATGTGCATATTTTAGTGATCGTTTTCATTCGAGTTGTAGATAAATGTTGCCACAACGAACGAGGATTGACCAGACCAGGCAGGTAAGCTATTCATTCAGGGTCATTTAGTTATATAAGCTTTTGGACTAAAAATCTTGCACATATAAACTTTTTGGACAAATTCTTGCACATATAAGCTTTGAATCATAAAAAGTTTTGAAAAAACCCAAAACACCCCCACCTTCTTCCTCAACCATCCTTCTTCCTGAAACCTTAATCCTAAACCTGCCGGCAAACCCGCTGGAAATCCCGCCAGAAAACCCCCATGAACCCCGAAACCTCCATAAACCACCACCCCAAACCCCTAAAACCCTAAACCCTAAACCCCTTAAACCCTGAACCCCTAAAACCCAGCACCCCAACACCCCTGAAACCTGAATTCGCGATTTTCCGGCAAAGTTCCGGCGAGTCGCGATTTTTTTTAAATCATGAACCCCTAAAACCCTAAATCCTAAACCCCAAACCCATGAACCCCTGAAACTCAGCACCCCTGAACCCTTAAATTCACAGTTACGGCGATTTTCCGGCGAGCTGCGTTTTTTTTTAATCGTGAAAGAAGAAGCAAGAAGGAGGAGAAGGAGACGATGAGAGACGAATTTATAGGGTGAGTTGGTGGAAGAAGTGGTGTTAATGGAGTTATTATGAAATAATTTAATGGAGGAATTAAGGAAGAATGAAGAAGGAAGAAGAAGATGGAGAAGAAGAAAGAAGGAAGATAGGGGCTAATATGTCTTTTACATTGTTTTAAAATAGGATTTTGGTCAAAGCTCAAATGCGCAAAAAATTATTTTTGTTGGCTTATACACGCCATTTCCCCATTCGGAAAACGTATCTAAGGTGTTGTTAAATATTTTTTTATAGATTTTTGTCCAGAAGGACAAAATTATCAAAAAAATCGGGATAGAAGAAAACTGTAATTTTATAAGGACAAAAATAGCAAATATGAAGTAACAAATGTGGAATAGAGTAAATATGAAGTAACAATTGTGAAACACAAAGTAACATTAACATGTGAAGTAACAATTTTAAAGTAACAATAGTGATTTTTATCCTTTATAATCATGAAAATGTTACTTTTGTCCTTCCAGACTCATTTATTAATTTGTTTGTCCTTGTGGCCCCTTCCCCCATTTTTTTTAAATAATTTGCATATTTTAGTGATCGTTTGCATTCAAGGTGTCGTTCAGAAACTGTAAAGAATTAGGATCATTGAGTCGCCGTCGTCGAGGGTATCTTGAAAACCATGTTTGTAATATCCCGATTTTTCTAAAAGGGCATCCTTGTCTTTCACGAAAAATCTGAATATTAGGTTTTGTTTTTTTAAAGGATTAAAAGAAAAGGGAAAAGAAAAGAAAAAGGATTTAATTGGATTAAATTAAATGGTTTAATGATGATTTTAATTACGGAGTATAAAAGGGTATTTTTATCCCAATAGGCGGCACATCATCATAATACACGCATCAGCAGAAAATTAAAAGGGGAGAAAAGGCTCTGAGTATTCAAGATCTAGGGAAAAGTATTTCTCAACCTCGAGGCTAATCTGTTGATCGTTTCCACAGACTCTTCAAGGGAAAAGCGATCATCTCAAGGCGAGGAAGCTTTGATACCGACGTTTCGCAAAACGGTTAACGTAAGTTTTGTCCCTCCTCGTTCTTGGTGATTAGGGTTTAATCACCATTGTTAAGGTTGAGTTTTTCTGAGTTAATTTTCGTAGTGATCGACCTTGGTTCGAATCGCTGTAGGTTCGGAGTTCTAAAGTTTAACCTTTTCAAGGTTTTGGTAGCGTGGATTGTAGTAGCTCGCAATTTAAGGTAACGTGGTGTTCTTATCGTATGATTAAGGTGTTGTAAGGTTATAGAGCAATTTATATGTTTATTTTCGTTGTTTATGATCTGTTCAAGTTGGAGTTTGGGGAGGAATTGGGTTGGAGGTCGTATTTTGACAAATTGCATTTTTGAAAAACCAACCAGCAAACGAGCGTTTGCACAAGGGCAAAATTCAAACGAGCGTTTGGGGTTTATAGACGGGCGTTTGAGTGTTTGGCCTTTGATACATGATGTGGCTATTTTTCACGAACGAGAGTTTGGGGAGCAGTAAACGTTCGTTTGAGGCAAACGTGCGTTTACAGGGTGTCAAACGTGCGTTTGACCTGTTTATTCCGTTTTTACTGTTTTATCATGTCAGCTTGGTTTCAGGCTTTATAATCACGTCCTTACTGCTTAACTCTATGTGACAAAGCCTTGAACAAGCTTTTGATGCGTTTAGTTCCGGCACCATATGGATTCCTTAAAAAGATGAGGTGTGGGACCGTCGAAAGCTGCGGATTTGCCTTGTGCTTCGATAAGCTTGGGTTTATCGATGTCTGTGTATGTGCTAGGTTTTGTTAGAGTCTAGTGGTATTAAGAAGAGGGAGTAGACTGATAGGTGAGCCTTTTATGTGAATCAATTTAGGTGGCTAGTTAAACATCTAATCAAACGTATGTGTTAGATTAATAATATTAAACATCATGCAATGCTTGGTAAGGCAGAGTACAATATAGCGATGTGTCCTCTGACTAGACAAAGTAGACAGTACCCACGCCGGTCAATCGATTGGCTAGATAAAGAGTCTGGTACTTTCTGCCGGTCATCACACCATCGGGACTCAGATATTCCCGGGGCTACTAGAGCGTGTCTCTAAGTAGGTTGCACCCAGTTGTCCTAGTACATCCTATTACTAGGCATATTTCCCTTGTTATTCATGATGTAACCAACTTGAGCTAAGTTAGATAACTTTGGAACCTCATGTTATGCTATGAACATAATATGATAGTTAGCTAGGGCAAATAATGGAATGAATTAATAAAAGACGGCGTTGCTTTTATTTCTTTATGAGACCGACGTTATACGATCTTCTACGCGTTACTGAGTACTTATTTACTTACCCCGTTACTTTATGTTTGTCTTTCCCTTTCCCCAAAGAAGATGAACATGTTTCTAATGTTGATGAGTTCTTCGACGATGACGTGTGAGATGGAGCTCTTGAAGACTTAGTTTCTTTAGTTTTGGTTTCTTTCAATAAAGTTGTTGATTCAAGTTCAAACAATGTTGTCTTTCTTTTGGATTAGTTCTGTTTGAGTTCTTTTGGATTTGAATGTTGGATGATTTAGTTTTCTTTATTGGATTTAGTTGTCGCAAAGATTGAAAACGTGGTGTTCGATCTTTTGTTTCCGAGTCGCTTTATCTTCCGCCATCATTTAGTTCTGATGTATGACGTAAGGCTTACATATATTATTGAATTTATTTGATAATATTTGTGCCGAGCGCTCTTTCCGGATAAGGACTCGGTATCCGGGAACGGGGCGTTACAATGTTATGTTGGAATCACACTAGTGTTGTTGGATCATCCTGTAGTAGCTGAAAATGAGGAAAATGGAGCAGAATATGCGTATCAACACGATCACTAACGTAAGGGTCCAAACTCGAAGATTCTGAGTCGTCTACAGAGGATTGTGATTGGCTTGGTTGCATAGTGGTTGGGGCCTGAACATTGGTTTTGTTTTAGTCAAAAGCTTTTTATTATAGTCTAAACATTGAACTGCAAGTATGACTAATTTGTTTTAAGAAAAAGGGTTCAATGATTTGCCTCGCTTTCACTTTGCAATATATATATATATATATATATATATATATATATATATATATATATATATATATATATATATATATATGACCGAAAATTGAACTTTGCATATATAACACTCACCTAATCAAGTGTTCGTGCTATAATTGTTTTCAATCAACTGATGTTATCAGACTTTATTTAAACTTGATCTAGGTATATAGTTAAACACTATAACTTAATTAGAAGTCCAGATTCTAGATTCTGATTGTATATGCACATCTCTGCTGTTTGGTTTTGCCTTAGTCAATAAGAGACTTGAATTAGTACTGTGTTGTTTGTTAACAGAGTCATTTACAAAATGAGCATTCTCATGTTTTTCTCTTCGTTGCATATGATATTGTGTCTCTTGAATTAAGTCTTATATGAGCCAGATTTGTGTGCCTTGAAGTAGTCACTTGTATTTAGCCTTAAATAAGCCTGATACTGTTTACTTATACTGATATTGATAATCGATATTGATATCGATATCGACATCGATAATCGATATCGACATCGATATCGATATCAAGCATCGACATCAGTGTCTTATATGATATTGTTAGTGATATTATGTGCCTTATATGAGCCTTATATGAGCCAAATATGATATTTTGTCCCTTGAATTAAGCCTTATATGAGCCAGATATGTGTGCCTTGAAGTAGTCACTTGAATTAAGCCTTAAATGAGACTGCTATGGGAGAATCAAGAAGGTATTCTGTTTGAAATGAACAGATTATGTCTTCATTTTGTTTGACTCAAATGTGCGTGTAAACCTGGATTTTGATCTGCTTTTTGGTGTGCAACTTTTTCGATTACGAATACAAGAAGATGGTGCTTGAAGTTATACAAGCCTTCATAAGCCTACCAGAATTACTACTACAAGAAGAAGAAGAAAAAAAAGCAAATTGCAGATTATGGAATTCAAAGGCGGCGGCGAAATGTCGAGTCTAGATACCTTGTTAAAGGAACCTGAGCCTCACGAAGGAGGTAATTCACCGAACGAAGACGGTAAAAGACATGCCTCTTCGGTTCGGATGATGAAAGAAGCATGGGAACGATTGTTTAAGGCTTATGTCTGCTACAAGAGAAAGGCGATTGGCATGGTGGCCTAATGTGATTGAACCCAAGAACAAGAAGAGGCCTAAAAGAAATGATCCTATAGAAAAAGTAGTATCGAAACATGCTCCGAAAAGAAGTAAATATGAGTGCTTGAACTGTAAAAAGACATTCAGTTCATATCAAGGACTTGGAGGACATAGACCTTGCAACAAAAAACCGAAAGAAGAGTCCTTTTGAGCCTGATACTCTGTACTGATACTGATACTAATACTGACATTGATACTGTGTGCCTTAATGCAATAGATAGGCCTAGTTCATAGGCTTACTGTATGCCTTGGCGTGCTGAGGTTTTTGATCTACATTGCATCATCATGTAATAAATAGGCCTAGTTCATAAGCTTACTGAACTTGTAATTCAACACCTTGTGAAATCCGGGCATGATAATTTAGTTCTTTGAACTTGAATATCCTTCTTATAATTTGGCTGATAGTTCAGACTGTTTCAGACTTGTATTGATCTTCTATGTATTACCTTTTAGTCTGATGTACCTATTGTACTAAATCTATAGTTTGTTGTATTGATCTTCTATGTATTACCTTTTAGTCTGATGTACCTTTTAGCTTAATTCAAGTGATTAACTACTGAACCTGCATGTTATAAACACCACACCTTAATCAAGTTAATCTATGCTATTCCTTTTTATCAATCAAAACCACATAAACTTGACATAGGCTTAATAGTTAATCACTTGAATTAAGTCTTAAATGAGCCTTATATGAGCCAGATATGTGTGCCTTGGAGTAGTCACTTGAATTAAGCCTTAAATGAGCCTGACATCGATATCGACATCACATCGACATCGACATCGATACGATTTAGTGTAAATGTTGCGATTAAATCCGGCTTTCAAATACTACGTCAAAAAGGTATCAAATGAGGTCTCAAAATGAAGATAAAAAAATATGAACTTTGGTGAAACAAATTTGATGATCGGTGTTCTAAATCAAAAGTTACGGTCGTTTATAAGTAAAACGCTCCGGTTAAATTAAAGAGCAAAAAAAAATATGAATTTAGGTGAAAAAATTTCGATGATCAGAGTTGTAAATCAAAAGTTACGGATATTTGAAAAAAAAAAACAAAAACAAAAACATACCTGAAGCAGAAAGGAAGCACTTGAAGATATACGCGCGCTTCTATAAAGAGGAAATTTTGTCCGTCTGAAATTGTTTGTTATTTTTGCAACTAAAAAAAAAGTCCTATTTAATCATTATGCAATTTTTTTTTTGTCCTCTTCCTCATTCTCTCTTAATTATTTTTTTATTAATCATGTGTGTATTTCTAGTTTGATTTATTAGTAAATGTATCATATATTCTTGACAAAAATCTATATAAAAATAGAAATTGGGCTTGGACAAAAGTAGCCCAATCCGGAAGAAATTCAGTAGCAGGCTGCATCAGATAATAGGTTTTTTTTTTTTTTTTTTTTTTGAAGGGTGATAAGATAATAGATTGGCCCAAAGAAAATTTAAATAAATGTCTTAACAGTTATATAATGTGTTGTATATTAATTCAACATCATGCATCACTTATCCCTTCTATATTAATAAGAAGAAGTTTTTTTGTCAATTGATGACACATGTAATTTTTTCATTGGTTATTTTTTTTTACTATTCATAGGCCCAGTCCAAAATATTTTTTTATTTTTTTTATTTTACTGTTCATGGTATATATTTTTTTTTTAGAAGAAAGATTTTAGTTAAATTGTTCCATTTTGGAGGACTCAATTGTATCACATTTTAATGTGTGAATATATGTAGCAAATGTATGACTATTTTCAAAATATAAGGCCACGACTTCATTCTTAACACGATCTTTGTATCACACCAAAAAATTGTGTTGACGTTATACATGAAATTTTTAGATTTCTTAAAATAAATTCATTTCATAAAAAAACATATCGTTTGTACACGGCGATATGACTATATTTTCAAGATATAAGGCCACGACATGTTGCCTACACGATCTTTATATCATGTTTAAAAATATTTGGTTTAACGATTACATGAAATATTAAAATTCTTGAAATGAATTTTCTTTTGTAAAAAAACATATCGTTTATATAAAATATCAAATATCCTGAAAAAAAAAATCATTTCAGCCACAAATATTGTTAGGCCTGAGTTTGGGTCGGGTTGGGTTCGTTTGGGTTGGGTTTTACATAGTATTAGTCGGGTTGGTTTAAAAATATACAAACCCAAACCAAACCAAAGTATTAGAAAACCCAATGGTTTGGTTCGGGTTGGTTTCGGGTTGGGTTGGGTTGGATTTCGGGTTTTAATCCATAAGCAATGTATTTATAATCAAACTTCCATGTTATAAAATCCATACACGTATTCCATCGAAATTCAATTTTAAGCCACATGTCCATAGTAATAATTATTAAATAGAACAATAATCAAAGACAACAATTTTTTGTGGACATTATATCACGAGTTCAATAATCAATGAAACACCCAACAACATATAAAGATTGTACAAAGAACAATAGTTAAAATGACATTATATCACGTGTTCAGTAAGCTGGAAAGCATGAAAATTTAAATGTTCAAACATTGATCTATGATTCATTCGGAAAATATTTTACAGTATTCATCAATTAGTCTTTTTAATATGATTCTGCAATCAGTGGGATGATTGATTTTGATTTGATTTTGACTGTCTAATAGATGTTTCTTCATTTTCAACTATCACGGCATAAGAATAAATATTTATCGAAAATGATAATGAATAACAATAACTCATTTCATTGGTTATCAATACAATAACCCATTGTAATGTATTTCGGGTTGGGTTGGGTCGAACCGAAGTAAAAATTAAAATCCCCAAACCAACCCAATGACATTTGGGTTGGGTAAAAAACCAACCCAAAATTTTTGGTTTCAATTGGTTTGGGTTATTCCGGGTTGGTTTGGTTTGGGTTTTGGGTTGGTTTGGGTTTATTGGGTTTTGCTCAGCCCTAAATATTGTTAAACTGCCTATAGTGTATTGTTGATTTAATTCTATGGAAATTCGAATTATGTATTTTACCATGGCCGTTAAAATTAGCCTAGATCTGAGAATACAAAAAATGGTTCGGTAGTGTCGAAAGGTGTCGCTTTTATGTCGTGGAGTGTTGACAGTGTGTTAGATTTTAATTAAAATTTTAATTAATATTCATTTCATCAACCGACACCTGTTGGATATGGCGTCGGGGTGTATCGAAGCGTGTCGTGTCGTGTTTTTGGTAGAACACGTGTTGTTGCAAATAATATCGAAGATAGCTTCATTTTTTCGGTTAAAATAGATTTAAATATTAATTGATAAAAAAATTGTTCAGTAGTGTCGAAAAGTATCCATACGATGTCGGGAGGTGTCGAAGATGTGTCGGATATTCATTTCATCAACCGACACGTGCCGGACATGCCATCGTAATGTATCAGAGTTAATTAAATACAAGCCGGGGCAACGCTCGTGCGGAGCACGATTGTTTATTTTCCTAGTATTGCAATAAAATGCCCTTATGATTGACACGATGTCATTACATTAAATATACCCTCCACATGTGCTTAACATAATAATTAACTTTGAGTGAACGTACCTGCAAAACACTCAAACTGTGACGCCCCGTTTCCAGACACCGAGTCGTTATCCGGAAAAGAACGACCGGCACGTATATAACTTAAATTTATATCAAATTATATATGTAAGCCTTACATATACGTCATCAGAGTATAATTGTGGTAGTTAAAACGACTCGAGAAAAACATACAAAGCTAGGGGTAGAATAGGAAAAACCAAATGTCGAGTCCTTTACAACATTTAAAGTCCGAGAGTTCAACAATATTCCACAAGTTCAACTTTCTACAAGATTCAACAGTCTCTTAAAACAAGATAGCTCAAACTATTACCTAATTGAAAAGAGAACAACTTCAACAAAGCACTTCCGACGCATCCTGAGGTCATTTCTTGAAGCATTCGCAAGAAAATACAAAACCTGTAACACCTTATCGGGGTGGGAACAATATAACGAGGGGGTAAGTACAAACGTACTTACTAGGGAGTAGAAACATTGAATCCAATAACAACAAACAGATAGATTCAACAAGATCACAACACGAGATATCAACAACGCAAATGTAACAAACGAGCCACGTATGTTCAACCTCTCACTTCCCTCTACTAGCCTGGCTAGTAAAACTCAACAATACAAGGTTATGTGTTGCATAAAAGTCCAAGGGCACTTTACATGGTGAGAATGCACCGCGACATATTCAACCCCTCATATGGCATGATCCCGGATCAAGTGGAGTCCGACACCCGGTTACGAAAAGGAAACGTGCCTCACCAAGGGCTAGTATGCTTTATCTTTTAGACTCTCAAATACGTATTTAAGCGTTTAAACTAACCACCTAAGTTCATTGCAGATAAAAAGGCTTCTATGGACTACTACACCTTAGACAACTCTATGTTACGCTACCTAGCACGTGTCACAGAAATACCGGATTCTAATCCAATATCCACGAGGCTAAGGTATAAGGTTTCCAATGATCCCGAGTTTCTCCCCGCAGAGGGTCTCCACAAGGTGCTGAGCCAAATCCACTAGAAACTGAACCCCTAACTTCGTCATATAACAAGTATGGTGTTGCCATTCCGGAACAACACCTCGTAAGGCCAAATTTTTCGTGTTCCAATGCTCCCGTAAGTAACGGCACGGAGCCAAAGCCACTAGAACACTCACATTTAACTTTACAACAATCCACAAAAGGTATCTACACTAAAACATGCTCAAAAGGGGTCAAAAATACATTTTTCACACAAAACAGGGTATAGGAGTGCGCTTGTGCTTAGCAGGCATGCGCTTGAGTTCTCTGCTCAGGCCAGGAGTGTGCTTGCCTTACACTAGCATGCTCTTGAGCTCTCTGTTCAGGACAAGCGTGTGCTTGTCTCCTCCAAGCATACGCCTGAGCACAATAAATAGCCAAAAATCTACAACTTTTTTCTAGGGTCATTTTCTAAGGGAAATCTCACACATGCATCACTCAAAACTCATCCAAAGCCTTCCTAAAACATGTCTAAACATAATATATAAGTTCTAAAACATGAATTAAAGATTACAACAAGATTTAAGGCTTCAATTCAAGGCAAAACATCCTACACATGCAAAGGCTCTAAATTCTTCTACCAAGTCCTAAAACATGATTTCCAAGGTCTAAAACATGGTGTAAAGTCTATGATCAAGATATAAGGTCTATAATACATATTTCAACATCTACAACAAGAATTAACACAAGATGGATTCAATGGAAGACCTCCCTACCTCAAAGCACTTCAATGAAAGTTCCAATCCAAAATCCAAATTTGATTCCAAACTCCTAGTGTGAAGAAATTCCAAAAGCTCCAAGCTTCTTCTCCAAAACCCCAACATATGATATTCTTGGCTCAAGGTGTAGACTTCTTATTGATGATACTTTTGATATGAACAAAAAAAACAAACCCAAGTAGATAGTAAGTAAAATGAAGAATCCCTTCTTATTCTTCCTAAAACCCTTTTCTCTTTCTTTTCTTCTTCTTATTTAGAACATGCAAGTATGAAGGAAAGGTGTGATATATATTTAATGATGTTTGAGGGTGGTGGAGTATGTAGAGAAATGAAAGTGTTGGAAGAAAAGTAGATAAACTAAGAAAGATGGTAGAGTTTTGGTGTATTGTAGATGAAATGATGAAGTGTTTGTGGGGATATTTTTCTTGCTATTAGATTGTGTAGGATCAATGAAGAAGTGGTGAAATGGAGGAATGCAAGAGTTTATGAAAATGAAGGCAAAAAATGTTGGAGAAGTTTTGTGTATAAGTTTGCGGTAGTGGGATGTGTAGAGAAAAAAAGCATATGAGGTGGAGGTTGTAGAGAATTGCTAGGTGGAAGTATTTGGGGTGTGGTGAGGTGGAAGGTGTAGGTATAGGTTTGATGGGTGGGGGGTGTGAGGTGTTACAAGAGGTGGCAAGGTGAAGAGAGTGAAAGGTGGAAAGATGTGGTGTAAGAAGAGTGGCAATGGTGAGGTGTTAAAGGGTGAGGTGTTGATGTGTGATGTGTTGATGAAATGATACATGATGATGTGTTACATGACAAATCTAATGTGTTATATTAGTTCCATGATGATATAATCTTTTAATGTAACACTTAAATATACTTAATTCTTCGAGAAAAATACGATACTCGAAAAATACCCGAAAAATGACATAAATGCACTGTCGTGAATTTACGGGATATCACACAAACATGCATATAAATAAACAGTTTCATGGCAGATTTTTGTTATATATAGCTTACAGACTTATAGTAACACATATAAGTATAGAATGAAAATTAATCAAACTTAAGTGTGCAACTTTGGCTCATATTTCAACAGATCCGGTCCAAACCGATCAGGTTTAGGACACTACACTAAAAGTCTACACACAAAAAATACATGTTGAATTCATATAGAAGTGGTCAATGTCAATTTAAGAGTGAAGGAGTATGAGGGAAGCCCTAAGACTGTCCACAGTGGGACTCTTGATACACCCCTTTAAAGTACTAGAAGACACTTTAACACTACAATGGAATCCCTCATGTACACTCTATCTTTAAAATCGGTCAACTTCCACTCCAAAACTCAAGGGCATCTTTAGTAAACTCTATATATTTTCTTTCCCCAAAAGGAAGTTGTTTCTCTTTCTTCTTATCACAATTATATTAATTTTTTTTTACTATATCCACATCAAATATATTATACGGTCAAAAAAAACATAATTTCAAAATCTTTAAGTTGACAGATTGCAAGGAAATTTAAAAAAAAATGCAAACAAAATCAGGAATTATTTTAGCTAATCAAAAACAAATTAGCCACTTAAATATGATTGTTTTTAAAATAAAAATTTCTTGTCAAATAAATATTCATATATTTTTTTATTGGTGCAATGTAAAAAAATAATTATAAATTGGTTGTTAGGTTTGTTATAGTTGAAATAAGAAGTTTAAGTGTGGTGTGTTTATTGGAGTGAATGTATTTTTAAAGGGTTAAAAAAAGTGTAGCTGAAACGAAAAAAGAGAGGTTTAAAGTGTTGTATGGAGATAAACCATTGGAGAGAGCCTAACCGAGAGAGGATCCACGGGGAAACCTTACTCTGCTAAGCTATTCAGATTTGAAGGAAGACGTGTCCAGCGGAGACCCTCAACAAAGTCCTTCTGGCTCTAGAAACAGACTGCTCCAAAATGCTCATTTGGATCCTTATTGATGCTGCCAAAAAATGGACCTACCTATGTGGCACCTTTTCAGTGGCTCAACACTGAGTAGGGAGAGAGAAACGACGCCGAGTGACCCAGTCTGGCTAGTCATTCCATCTCTCCCGGATCGACCGTACGTAGCACCGACCTCCAGTCCACGAGACCACGTCCGGATTCAGCCCCGACCTGTGCGGGTCGGCCAACACTTGTTGTCTAACCTACCTTTGACCAACCTTATCGGTTGGCTAAATCCCTATCGGACCTATTATTCTACACACCAGACTCCGAGCCATGACAGCTCGGCTATTCTCCCCGACCTCTGTGGGTCGGGTCAACCAGTCCGGTTCGGGCCACCTAAGTCGGCCAGAGTCGGTCCCTAATCGTATTCCCCACGTTTATAATAAACGGATAGCTACGAAAGAATCCTGAGCCATAAAGGCTTCAATCTCTATCACTTAATACAAATATTTGAACACCGTAATTATCTCCTACAATCAAGGAGATCAAATAATCCTTATCTTTTTCTTAGGGAACACGGCAATTCAAGCCCAACAATGACAAGGCCCACGCCGCCTTAGGGCATAACTCTTCTCTATATAAACCATCCCTAAGGAACTACGAAGACTTGATTCCAATACACTCATTGGATACGTAGGCAGCTTGAGACACAACATCTCAAGTGCAGTCTAAAACATCCCAAATCTCCCCCCTCTCTTTCATCGTTTTCTGTGTTCTTGGAGCATCTTTAGGTTATCACAAAGGAAAAGAGCCTAGAGGATTACCTTGACGATTTTTGGATCATCAATTGGCGCTAGAAGGAGGGTCTCTTTGCTTGATAATCTCAGAAAAAACTCCAGAATCCAGCAGAAAAAACGCAGGCGGATCTATGGCCAATTTCCAGAGATTTAGCCGTCAAAATATGATTCCGCCATTCATATTAAAGAGGAAGGTGTGGGGAATAATATCTCCAAATTTCATGATGATCAGAGTCCGTTTCAATGCCCGATCGTTTCCATAAAGTTACAGCTGCGGCTGAATCGCCATAAAATGCAGCAGTCCCAAAGGCGGCCGATTTCCGGAGATTGAGCCGTCCAAACAAAATTTCCACCGTTCAGATTGAAACATTAGGTGGAAGGAACAATACCTCAAAATTTCATGCCGATCGGAGTCCGTTTCGATACCCGATCGTCGTTTCAAAGTTGACGCTGTATCATCAAAACGCAGCAGACAGTTCTAAGGCCAGCAGTCAGATCCACGGTCAGTCCCCAGAGACTGAGACATCAAAATACGATTTTCACCGTTCATATTGAATAAAAAGAAGGGATGAACAAGATATCCAAATTACGTACTGATCGGGGTCCGTTTGGAGGCCCGATCGTCGCCATAAATTTGCTTGTGCTGCTCTATCATCAAAAAACGCAGTAGTCAGATCGGCGGCCAATGGCCAGAGATTGAGTCGTTGAAAACAGATTTCCACCGGTCAGATCAAAGATAAACAAGGGACGAACAATCCCTCCAAATTTCGTGTCGATCGGAGCTCGTTTGGATGCCCGATCGTCGTCTGAGAGTTGCTGCTGTAACACCAAAATAAGCTGCGAGTTTCTTCCTCAACTCTCCAACGTCCGAACCGACCTCCAGGGTTCTCCAACATCCGATCCGAACTCCCGAGCTCCTCAACTCTCCAACGTCCGAGCCGACCTCCCGGGTTCTCCAACGTCCGATCCGAACTCCCGAGCTCCTCAACTCTCCAACGTCCGAGCCGACCTCCTGGGTTCTCCAACGTCCGATCCGAACTCCCGAGCTCCTCAACTCTCCAACGTCCGAGCCGACCTCCCGAGTTCTCCAACGTCCGAGCCGAACTCCCCCGGATCTCCCAATCTGAGCTCTCAAAGTACAAGCTCTTACCAGGTTTCTCTACAACTTTATTATGACCACACTTGTTCGTTTTTGGAACTCTCTTGACGTAATGAGTCGGGACGAGCCTTCTGTAAGTCCGACTTAGTTCGGCATCATATTTGGAACTCGCCTTTGGGCGAGCCTTCTATAAGTCCGATTTAGTTCAACCTTCTGTAAGTCCGATTTAGTTCGGCATCATATTTGGAACTCGCCGGCGAGCGAGCCTTCTATAAGACTGACTTCAGTTCGGCACTGACAGATTACACTAATAAGCAAACGGTACGTTAACTTACTATTATTTTTCTCTCTATTATGCATAGTCTTTATTGAAATTACAGGACAAACACACGCTCGACAAAGTCCGGCAAGTCCGGCGCCGCCGCCGCCATCACTTAAAACGAAAGTCGCCATACCGGCCTCGCTCGTCAATACTTTCACGCGAGACGCCGGACTAGCCTGGCCCCGCTGCGCCGTGTTTTTAAACGAAAAGTCGGCGCCACTGGCCCCTCGCTTTCGTCCAATAATTTCATGCGAAGTCAGTCCGAATCGACCCGCCGCTTAATAACTCCACATCAAGATACGATCAATACCTCGATGCCCTATCGAGTTCTCCTTAACTCTATTTAATGTCATATTGACTCGTTCTCGTTCTATTGTGCATTTTATTATTTTCAATAGAATAGACGCGAACATATGAAGTTTGCAGAACTTCAAACCCACTAAAGTAGTCAGAAATACTTTTGGCTCCCTTAAAATACGATACCTGAGCTCCGCCAAGGCAGGCTCAACAAAAAGCATGCGAGGTCTGACAAATCCGACCCAGCTCGCGAATATTTAACACGCGAGAACAGTTAAACTTCTAACTCAACTCGCAAAACACACATCCGTGCCCCTCGCGCGGATCAAACAAAATTTTACGCTAAATTGTCTGCACGTCAGACAAGGCGGACTCCACTCAAAACGCTAAGGCTGACACTTGAGCTCCGCAGGTTGGACTCAACATGATCAGCAAAGACCAAACTAATTAAGTCTACAGGCTAGACTCGAAATCGAGCAACTTTCACATGCTCGCTCTTACAACTTCACATTATCAACTAAGTTTGTATTAAAGTCGATCAGACTTAGTCCCGCTCGCCTTAGCAATAAAGCTACTCTGACTAGAGTTTCCAACAAAAAGATTCCCGAGCCCATGAATAGAGCTCGGTCTTACATACAACAATAAGTGTGCAAACTTCAAAGTTGCATAGTGAATAACTAGCAGGCCTGAGCGAGCCGAACGCACGCGACTGGCCCGGCAACACAGAATCAGAACAAGTATGCCATTCAAAAGCTAAAACTAATGAATAGCATACTAGGGGGCATACCATACATCCCCAAAAATACAACAAAACTCATCAACTTAATGATCAACAATAACAGACAACTCAAAATAACTTTTCTACGCCAAACAAAAACAAAATAACAAAACCTTTAAGCTAAACCTTGAGGGTCGGATTCTGTGGACACAATGTCCACTCTTGCCTTAGTCTCTCACCCGCTTGCCGTAGACCCGGCTCGTCGGGATAGAGATACCTCACCAGCTCAGACAACTCTGTTTGGAGCTCGGACACGGCCTGCCCTATGCCCTTTGTCTCCGCATCGAACTGGAATCATGGATTCCAGGTCGTCCACCCTAGCTTGGAGGTAAGCAACCCCCTTCTTCTTCACCTTCTTCTCCTCAGCAAGCTCACTTGCTAAGGACTTCAACTCACCCTCTCGAGCTAGGAGTTGAGCTCGCAAAGCCTTCATCTCCTTATCTTCGAGCTTGATGGCGCCTCCGAGCTCCCCTCGGATTTGCCTCGACTCGACAATCTTCTTCTTGTTGACATTAGACTCCTTGTATGCCAGACTCGAACTGAGCTTCGTAGGGCAAACTCAGCAAAGTTTGTCAGACAAGAACATCATATCCCCAAGTCATACTCGAACTTATATCCGCGGGTCGGACTCAATTGAGCTCCACAGATCGGACTCAATGAGTTTGTAAACCAATCTCTTTAAGTCTGCATGTCGGACTTAACTGCATCTGTTGTCTATAGGACACACTCGATAAAAAACATGACAAAACCTTTAGTTAACGAAATACTTAAAGAAGTGATCGGAATAGATTTAAGGCTAAGAACTTAACGAAATACTTCTTCTACTATCAAATTGTATGGATTACAATTTTATTTGAAATAGAATTTCAAAGCAAAAAACTACAAGTCCACAAGCCTTCTGACCTAAGAACCGGGGGCTGGACTCTACGGTGGCTCGGTGGAAGCAAGAGTCAAGGTAAGAGCAGCCGCAGCATGGAAAGAGTACTCAGACAGTGTCCACTCCCTCCGGAAGTCCTTCAGACGGTTGTCATAGACCGCACCCTCACCCAGGCTCATAAAGAGCCTTCCTAGGAAGATTTTCCACGACAAGGTCGGCGACCTGACCCTTGGAATCATCCACGCCTAAAAAATATATCCGTTGCTCAGGACCGGCGTAAGCAGCAGTTTCAAAGCCTGAGTAAACTCCTCTGAAGCCTCACATCTTTGGATGGCCTCAGCAATCCAAGATGGAATAGCAGCTTCCAGCTCGAACTTCCCAGTAAACTTCCCTTCTGACTTAAGCTTAACCTCCAGAGCCTGAAGTCGCTTCTGGAGGGCCTTAATCTCCTTATCTTTGGACTCTACAGAGCCTGGTCTGCAGCAGGTCGGCATCCCTCTGCCTTATCCACCCCCAAAGCTTAGACATGGTTAGGCCGATCTTGCCTCAGGTCGGCAATCTTCTTCAAATCTCCAGTAAACTTTCCCAGCCCGGGGAAAGCGTCCTGGCCGATCCAGGTCCCCTGCAATTAAGAAACTCTATCAAAGAACAACACTCATGTAAGAAAAGCAAGCTTGCGTATTCCATGGCCTTGAAGCCAGCGTCAGCTAGCTCCACATCAGCCATCCCAGAGATCGGCTCCTGCTCCATAGTTCAAACTCAGTAGGATGGGCAATCTGAGCTTTGCATGCCCGAATCCGACTCGGCATCATATTTAAAGCTCGACCCCGAGCGAGTCTCCTCAAAATTGTGTCCTTACGCTCTCAAGTCTGACGCGCTTAAGACCGGTTGCTATTTAAGCACAACACTGGTGCACTACACTGTATGAGCCTTACGTTATCTCAGTAGATCGCTTTAGAACAAGTCACTTCGACCAACGGTGTATCAAGTCGTTACAACTTTGCACCATGTCTTTCATTGGATCCGAACCTAGCCTATACAGATCGACCCCTCGGCCCAGTCAGTCCGCCCCTTAATAGGCCGGACCGAGCCAAGCTTGATCACGACCGCCTCGCACCATCACGATTCCCGTCATGAGCTAAGGTAACAGAAATAAAACAACAGCGACTAGCTGGTACAACGACTTGGCTCGACTCGCCGCCCCTCCAAATTCATCCTTAACGCGAACAAAGCCAACGCAATTAGGAAACAAAGTTCATAAACAACGCTCTCATGCCCCAAAGGCTCTCGTCTCGCCAGCTCTTCAGCTCGGCACTCCAAAACCGATCGCAGTTCGGCAGCTTTACGGTCTGCCCACTCTTTTAATAGCCAACTCATAGCCCTGTCAGTAACCGCGCACCCTCGATAAAAGAGGGTTCTCATCTTCGAAGAACTATGCAAATTGGTCTTGATCCCTTACAAATTAAGGGTACGTAGGCAGGCTTACACGGCTCAGCTCATAATAAAAAACACAACATTTTCTTCCTTGTTCTCGAGCGCCGACACGCAACCACCATAGTGGGCAGCGACGCCTCGATTCCCGATACAGCTGTGGTGACGTCACAATTGGCTTTTCCACCTGGCAACCCCAAATCAAATTCGAAATCCACAAGTTAAACATCCGTGTCGAGCCACCACTTCGATAGATCCGAACCGACCAACCAAGGGTCGGCTGGATCTAGGGGGCTTATGATGCTGCCAAAATTTGGACCTACCTACGTGGCACCTTTTCAGTGGCTCAACACTGAGTAGGGAGAGAGAAACGACGCCGAGTGACCTAGTCTGGCTAGTCATTCCATCTCTCCCGGATCGACCGTACGTAGCACCGACCTCCAGTCCACGAGACCACGTCCGGATTCAGCCCCGACCTGTGCGGGTCGGCCAACACTTGTTGTCTAACCTACCTTTGACCAACCTTATCGGTTGGGCTAAGTCCCTATCGGACCTATTATTCTACACACCAGACTCCGAGCCATGACAGCTCGGCTATTCTCCCCGACCTCTGTGGGTCGGGTCAACCAGTCCGGTTCGGGCTTAGGGGCCAGAGTCGGTCCCTAATCGTATTCCCCATGTTTATAATAAACGGATAGCTACGAAAGAATCCTGAGCCATAAAGGCTTCAATCTCTATCACTTAATACAAATATTCGAACACCGTAATTATCTCCTACAATCAAGGAGATCAAATAATCCTTATCTTTTCCTTAGGGAACACGGCAATTCAAGCCCAACAATGACAAGGCCCACGCCGCCTTAAGGCATAACTCTTCTCTATATAAACCATCCTTAAGGAACTACGAAGACTTGATTCCAATACACTCATTGGATACGTAGGCAGCTTGAGACACAACATCTCAAGTGCAGTCTAAAACATCCCAAATCTCCCCCTCTCTTTCATCGTTTTCTGTGTTCTTGGAGCATCATTAGGTTATCACAAAGGAAAAGAGCATAGAGGATTACCTTGACGATTTTTGGATCGTCACTTATCAATTCGCCAACAGTTGACTCGCTCATCTTGTAAGCCTGACCGCCATCTACCGAATCCGTACTTGAATATTTTTTCTTTGACTTCAATCCTATTGCTAAATTTCCTTGACTTTACTGGCCGCCGAGGAAACCATAGACCTCTACAGCGAGGGGGGAATGAAGAGAGACCTCTCAGCAGTTCTACCCTTATAGTTGGAGGGATAAGGAAGAGGTCTAGAGGTGTCGGAACTCCGACAAGCAACAAAGAGAATCTTATAGGCCGTTTCCCGGAGATCGGAGTCGGAAAAGAGAATACACTGCTGGACAAATGGGTTCTTAGGCTATCTCCAGTGGTGTTACTCCAAACATCACTCCAAATACATCACTTTTAATTCCAGTTACACATTTTCAACACTTTAAAAAAACATTCACTCCAATAAGCACATTTAAAACAACACTTCAAAATCCATTTTCTTTTATTATCAACCTAAACACCAATTCATTTTCCATCTTGGTACCTTCTATTTTCTCACGGTAATTCAAATAAAAATAATTATATTTTGTACAGTATTACCAAAATATTTTATATTTGAAACATAAAAATATCATATGTGATTTAAAAAAATGGATGCTATTTATGGAAACACATGTCATTTTTTACAATATATTCCCTACTCAAAATTAAAAAAAAATGGATGTTATTTATGGAAACTCAATCAATGTGTTGTGTTTTAGTAATAATAGATATTTATACATCTATCTTATAATTAATATTTGTTTTGAAATATGAAATGAAAATACAACAATAAATGCTAAGCTATGAGTATGTTTAGAAAAAAATATTAAATGATATATTGGTTTTTTAAATGGACATTTTTTATGGAACATATTTTTTTCAAAAATGGTCATTTTTTATGAGACTCGGATAGTGTTTTTTTTTTTAGTTGTTGTTGCAATAAATCAACATAATTTTTTTGAAAATATCAATTTTGTCCGAAAATATTGTATAGATGAAACAAATACCCTTCCCAAAAAAAAATGAAATAGATCTGCTAAATTAATTCAAGCAACTATTTCCATGGCCCACTGAAATGACAACTATTCACTTTACCATGCTCTTGTAATTTCCGGTGATGGGTAGAGTACTTTAAGGATATAGAGTGAATAAAGTGATCCATTATAGGTTTTGAGTGAATAAGAAAACTGTAAAATATTGTTAAGAGTGTTGATACAGTTCCCCATTGGAGATAGTCTTAGTGAGGCCGTAAATGGGACTTTGGATGGTAAAACTGAAATACTACTAAAAATATGCATTGAGAAAGGTAACAAGAGATCGAGGCTTATCGTCAGATCCACCGACTTTCAATTTTGAACTTAGATTCAATAGTGACACATTCCTTTTATTTTACGTTTTTCATATTTTTTTTAGGGAGATCGAGGGTAAAGACAAAAATATTTACAAAATAAATAAATAGGACACACTCTTTTTTTAGCTGCAAAAAGGATAAAAAAATTCAGACGGACAAAATACCCCTTCATAATAAAAGGGACGCGCATTTGCATATGCTTCACTCAGAAATTGGAAAATCAGGTCGTGTCAGACCTGACACTTGAAAATCAGGTTGTGCCTTTACTGACATGAAAAATATGGTAAACGTAGAGATCCTTACGTTCAGACGTAGATATATCTACGTTCGGGGCGTAAGGAAATATAACTAACATAAAACGTTGCGCTTGATCTTTCCTACGTTTAAACGTAGGGTTTCTACGTTTAAACGTAGAAACCTGCGCTTAAACGTAGAAACTATACGTTTAAACGTAGAGAAATTCAAAGGCGATATTTTGCAAATTAGCTACGTCTAAACGTAATACAATCTACGTTTAAACGTAGAAACCCTACGTTTAAACGTAGGTTTTTTTTACGTTTGACAGTGGTAGATGGGTATTAATGTTGTTGTAAGGTGCTTGTTGAATATACACCACATTAACGAGATTTTTCTCATTCCTTCAAAGGCTTTGAATCTAATATCAATTTTGTGCTCACTTCTTCATCTTTCAAGTCCATTTCTTCATCATTCAAGTGCTAAAATGGGTAAGTTATTGCTATCTTATTTATCTTAATTCAAGTGCTCAATGTGTGTATGTTATTTATATTTGTAGTAATCACATGTCTAAAACCGAAACGTGTGTTTTAAGTAGGTTGTTTATGTAATGTTCATACTTCTAAGTAGTGTATTTAAGTATTTTCTTAGGGTTCAATTACTAGGTTTTAGTGTAATTAATGATATTTATTTAACCGAAATTTGTGTTTTGAGTAGTGATTATGTTATTTATATTGTAGAAATGATATGTATTTATCTGAAATGTGTGTTTTAAGTAGGTTGTTTATGTAATTTTATACATCTAAGAACGATAGTGTTATAATTTTTGATTTGATAATGTAGTGTAATTTATGAAAGTGTAATAAATACATATCATGTTTACCATTTTTGGAAACAATCCTTTTAAGTTGATAATGATTTAGTTGATACCGACTTGAATCGTTTTTTTTTGTTTTAAATGTATAATCGCAACACTATGATTGTTGTCTCGTTCAACGAGAGAATTTACGTATGATCCTATCTATAACCGTGGAATTATGTAAATGGATCGATGTTCTCATTATTTGTCCCAAAGAAAATAGGATTGAATGCGTTATTGGATAAAGTGTATTTGAGGCTTGGTATTGATCGGTCTGATTCAAAGCTCAACCTAAAAGCTTTGTTTACTTACGGTAGTGTGGGAAATATACCACCTGATGATATCTTAGACGACGAGACCTTAAATGGTTACATCGAAGCGGCCTATGACAGTAAGAATGTAATTTTTTGTGTGAATGCGACACCAGTGGAGGCAAACAATGAACCGATAAATGAGGAGGATGATGGCATTGATTTAAATGAGGAGGATGATGGCATTGATTTAAATGAAGATTGCAATACTCCGGATTACGATTGGAAATTTCCTTCTCGGTACAAGAACTTGCTACTGATCCAGATTTTAATCCGTTCGAGCAACAATATGGATGTAGTGGGTATGAAAACAATGTTGCTACACAAAGGCTTGGTGAAGCTTCGGACCAACCGTTTCGTATCAACCAAGTAAGACCAAGTCATAATCATTCAAATCATCCTTCAAGTAGTCGTAATATTGTCATAAACAATACCAACCACACCATTCGTTTCATGATCCTCCTAACCAACCTTCAAGTAGTCGTGTTCCACCCATCCAACAGCCATATAATATGTTTGGTGGATCAGTAACTAGTTTTTTGGCTTCTGCGTTTGCACCTCATATACAAACCGATCAAACCGGCAGAGATGACAACAATAATCAGGGTGCACATGCTAGGGCAAGCGTACGAGAAGATTATTCATGGAGGATTCCCACATTTGAAGATGATGATTTACCGAGGTGTTTATCCACCGGTACGTTACATATGAATGACGTGAACGAATTGTTCATTGGGAAGAAATACGATTCAAAAGAAGATTTTAATTTGAAAATAAAATCGTATGCGATTGCGAACAATTTTCGGATGAGATTGGGTAGGTCGGACACACGCGTTGCTTGTATTACAAATGTCTTAACGATACATGCAAATGGCATGTAAGGGCGAAATGGGTGAAGGTGAATACGGATGTCACACGTACATTTGAGATCACAACGTTGAATGATGTCCATACTTGTGCCTCTCGAATCGCGGATAATGACAATCGACAAGCAACACCTATTGTTATTATTGCGCGAGTCCGCTAAGTCGAAAATGGAAGAACTCGGCAATGAGTATAAGCCCGCATAAATTATGGAGGACATGCTCACAACTTACGATTATACGCTTGACTTATTACCAAGCATACCGAGCTCACGAGATGATGAGAATGATGGTGAGAGGTTCACCGACGGAGTGTTACAACGCGATACCCTCGTACTTGTGGATGGTGCGTAATCCCAATGAAGGGACCTATATTGACTTTCAGCTTGATAATCTGGGAAGGTTCGACACTTGTTTCATGTCTTTGGGAGCAAGCCATCGTGGGTTCAAGTATTGTCGACCTATTTTGTGTGTGGACGCAACTCATCTGAAAACCCGTTTCTCCGGACAACTATTTATTGATGTTGCTGTAGATGCCGGTGACCACCTATTCCCTGTAGCCTTCGGTATTGCTGAAAAAGAATGCAACGATTCATGGGGGTATTTCATGAGACATTTGAGGGTGGCCATTGGAGGTATCCATGATGAAAACTTGAGCTTTATTTCTGACAGACACCAGGCTATTAGAAATGCGGTTGGTCAGGTATTTCCGATGCATATCATGGTGTTTGCTATCATCATTTAAAAGGCAATCGACCAAAAATGGAAAGATCACGGTTTTTGGAAGATACATTCTATCAAACAACCTATGCATTCTCGGAGGCGAATTTCTCCGAAAGTTCACCCCGATTAAGGCACAATGTCTTGGCGCATATAAACAACTTGAAGAAATAGGTGTTGAGCAAAGGGCGCGTGCCAAATTTCCTGGGAAAGATACGCCTTAATGACAAGCAATTACTGCTGAAAGTTTCAATCTGTGCGATTAGAGGAGCTCGTCGTTGGCTGCTCCTAGCCTCTTGGAATTAATTAGAGCTACACTGCGAGATGGTATAATGATAGACGGCGGCGGCGCTTGATTGTGCGACTATGTTAGCACCGGAGATCGATGAAATAGTGGCTTGAATATTATTGCTAGAAGGAAGTTCGTGGTTAAGCTCATTAACCCCGATGAATTTGAGATTCATGGAAATAACTTGCTTCATGGGGTGGTAAATCTACGAGAGAGGAAGTGTTATTGTGGTTATTTCCAGAAAATGGAAATACCGTGTACGCATGCTATAGCAGCCGCAGCATCACGCAGAATTAGTCCACCCGAACTCTGTTCACCGTATTATAGGGCTGAATGTTTCAAAGAGATTTACATGGCTAGCATATATCCAATTCCTAACAGAGAGGATTGGGATGTTCCAGAGTCGGTAAGAAACATGAAAGTCGGAGTGCCTAATATGAGATATGCGCCTGATGCCAGTGGAGCATGATGGGAGTCAACTTTACATGATTTCGGTGCATCTTTTACCCCCGTTTATCCCACTTTTAGCACGTTTCTTGGTGATTTAGACCGTTTTAGGGGCAATATCGTGAATTATTAGCACGGGGAGTAAATCCGTCACTTTGATAGTTTACTACCTCTTTTTAGTGATATTGACCCTATTCCCGAGCACTTTTACCCTCTGGAATGTTTTGGATGTTTTTGGTTGTTGTGATGATGTAGGGAAATGGTGTCTCGAGAACCCGGAAGGCAAAGAATTATGATGAGAAGCATGGTCAAGGTGCAACAATGAGCCAAAGAAGAAGAAAGATGAAAAGGGGTGAGAAGTTTTAGTATCTCAACCCCTATGTTCTGGTTCAGCAGCATTTTGACCCATTATGGAGGCATTTTCTGGTTATGACTTCTTCATGAAAGTTGTAGATAATTGAAAGAGCTTTCCAACGCATCTTGAATCACCCAAATCGGAGCTCGGATGAAGAAGTTATGAAGGTTTTACTACAGCAGAAAAACTGCATCATGCGAAACGCACGTTTGGAGCTTTAAACGTGCGTTTCGGACGTTTTTTTTTGAATACTGAGAGCAGGGGACTGAAACGCACGTTTGGGAACCTTCCAAACGTGCGTTTGAGCAGTTTTTAGCCATATAAACCCAATTTGGATCGAATTTTTGGGGGAAGAACATGGCAGCCGCGCATAGGAGTAGTTTTAGGTCATTTTGGGCGATTTTCTTCATCCTTAGGAGTTAGAATTAGTGCTATATATCATTAGAATCGTCTTTCGATCCTCTCTTTGATTCTCTAACTCTTAGCTTCGATCTATAACATATCATTGGGCAAAATTCGATCTTTTGTATTCAACTTTTGTGCTTATCTTCTCCAACTCGAATTTCTGCAACTTTATGGTAATTTTCTTCTCTTTTATGCTTGTTATGCTTCTCCTTTACTAATTTCTTTATGTTTTAACTTGTATAATGTGTAGCTAATTCCTCCCCATAGTCGAATCATATGAAATGTGGTGAAATCACCCTTTGGGTGATGAAATTGGGAGTGGGTAGTGCTTTTTATTGTTGTATCTTGCACGTTTCACGTCTTAGAACTTGTAATAACGGATTTGGGCTAGATTGATCACCTAGGTCAAACATCACACACACCATTCTTGAGAGTTGTTCAGAGAGAGGGATGTGGGAAAAGGGTTCTAGGATCGCGGTGTAGTCTCGGTTTAGTTGTTAAACCGAGCTCATCATGAGGTTACTCGTTTATACGTTTAAGCGGATCGAGTGCAAAACATGACTTGTTAGGAGAGAGTTGTTCAGACCTTAACATGGCATAAGGTGTTAGAAGAGAGTTGTTCAGACGCTAGCACCGGGTTTAGGAGTTCGCACCCGTGAAATTGAATGCAAGAGTTCGTTTAGTATAATGCACACTCCCGGTTTTGTCTACCTTAAGGTTGAGATTAGTCACATTGATCATGGTTCGGCTATGTCCCTTTCTCCCTTTAGACTTGTTAGTTTAATTTACTTTAGTTTAATTGAAGTGTACAAACACTCCAACAACTTGTTTGCCTAGACTAAGCAATAAGTTCACTTTGGTACTTACAAGCACATCTTCTCTGTGGGATCGACCTCGGACTCCTGTAGCTTTACTCGCAATCGACCCGGTACACTGCCGGTTAGAGAGCTTGTTTAGTCACCGTTGTCTTGAGTAATATAAATTTGTTTGGTGAAAATAACGCTCATCAAAATGGCGCCGTTGCCGGGGAAGATGTGTGCTATTTGTGATATCTTGCAAGTGAACCGAAGGCTTGGGCCTAGGTTTTATTTTATTGTTTTCTTGTTGTTTGGTGTTTTGTAGTGCAATTCCCGGAGTTCTTGAGAACCGCTTGAACCTTACATGTCTAGAATGGAGACCTTTGCTAAACAAAGAGGAAGGGGCCTTCTAGTTGGGAATTTGATTGCTAGATTTGAAGGTTTGAGTCCGGAAGAAACGGAAATGGACCAAGACACTAATCAAGTTGGTCGTGGAGGCCATGTTTTTGTGGAACACCCTTCTATCGGGGGAGGTCAAGGAGTTACTAATCGAGCTCAATGCCAATCCTTAAGTAACAATGTTCAACAAAGGGTAAACCGCTCAAGGAAAAGGACAAGGTGGAGCAATGCCACCGATGGACCCGAATGCTATGAATTGGCTCATGAATCAAGTACAAGAGCGATTTCAAGCATTAATGCAAGCTCATATGCAAACTCCCAATCCGGCACCGAATCAAGGAGATGCGCGGACTTGTAGAGATTTGGTCATGCCACGGGCCGATTTGGTGGGGCATAGTCCGATAAGGTTGCCCCCGATCACCGCCAACACTATGAGTATTGGGCAAAATATTATCAATATGATTAGGGACAACTCGACCTTTAGAGGGACGGCAATCGAAAATCCTTACTTCTTCCTGGATCATTATCTCGAGGTGTGTCGGACTATAAGGATGGACGGTGTTAGTGAAGAGGCAATCAATCTACTTTTGTTCCCATTCACTCTAAAAGACCAAGCAAGGGCGTGGTATGACTCCTTAAGGCATGACTCCCTACACACTTGGACCGAGGTGGTGCACACATTTTTGCATAAATACTATCCACCGGGGAAAGTTTTTGATTTGAAGGAGGCGATCATGACCTTTGATGCTTATGAAGACGAGTCACTACTCGAGGCATGGGAACGGTATAAGGCCTTGTTGCGCCAATGTCCCGTACATGGAGTCACTCTTGGGGACCAAGTCCATTGTTTCTTGAGGGGACTTGATCAAGATATGCAAAACCGACTTCATGCTTCAAGCGGTGGTGATATAATGATGTTACAACCTGATCAAGCGTTTGACCAAATTGAACGGATTGCGGAAACTTCAAGACTTTATGATTCCGAGACAAGAAGAGGGCCAAGACGCAAGAAGCCGAGTGAGATGAAGTCGGTAGGGGAAAAGATTGAAGATGCATATCATGAGAAATTGTTGGACCAACAAGAAGAATCCTTGCAAAATCTTGAAGATCGAGTAGTGCAACTAGATGAAAAGAGGAGGTTTGAGAAAGAAGAAGAAACAAGAAAGGAGCTAGAAGCCGTGGGAAAAGAGCGAGAAGAGGCTCATTCAAGGAAAACGGAGAGAGAGGATGATGATTTTTATCTTGATGAAGCGTTTCCCGAGCTAGAGATTGAGTTGGGATCGCCCATGTCACTAGAGGGTCCTCCTGTGGAGCTTGATTAGGGTAGGTTTCACGTTCTTCTGATTACACCCTCACTTCCCGATGTGAACATTGATGATGCCTTGGTGGAATGTATGGTGGAACCAACCATTGTTAAGACTCAACATGAAATCTTTGGTGATGAAAGTAGCTCGTTTTGGGATGAAGAAGAGATGGAAGAGGTGCAATGTTTGTCTATTACACCGCCTCCCGAAGAAATGCAAGACGATGAGTTGGAGGAGTGTATGATAGATTTAAGCACACTTTTTGAAGAACCGGATTCTGAGTTTGAAGAGAAGACGGGATCGCCCATTTCACCATCACTCCCGATTGAAGTGTATGATGATGCAATTTTGGAGTGTGTGATGAAATCTCATGAGCTTGGTATGACATCCGTGGTAGGGTTACCGGAAGAGTTGGAGGTTATTAGCATACCGGTCTCGGACTACTACACTCTTTACTCTCCGGCAGATAAAGCTCACAAGATTTATGCAAGGGAACAACTACCATGGGATGGTAATTTCAAGAAGAGGATGATGGCGGATTTCAACGAAAGGGGATTCCCAAGAGCCATGTGCGGTAAGTTCCTAGTGAACTCGTTTTCCCTTATGCTTGCTATGCTCATTCTCCTTGAATTGTTGATATTCTTGAGTTCGGATTTCGGTTGATGGTTTTTGGTGATTTTTGATTGAATTAAAAATGTTGTCTTGAGTTGGTTTGAGTCCTTTATGGTTTGAGTCCGTTTTGGTGCCACTTGGTCGAGCCAACGACGTAAAACAAAGGCGCTTTGTGGGAGGCAACCCACCTTTTTGGTAATAATTATGTTTTTGAAGTAGTTTTTGGTTGTAAGAGGAGAGTTTTGCTTAAAAGAGAGTGTGGGATGAGAATTTCCTTTTTGGTTCGGCCTTTGTACATAGACGGGGATGTTTTTATGTGAGCCTCTGTGGCCTTATTTTATGCGTGGATGCTCTGTGTTTCTTTTGATTATCTTTACATCCAGTGGCACTTCCGTCTCTAGTATGGTTGATATGCTTTGATACCTTGATTGTGGCATGGCTTCTATTTTTAGATATCTCGTATCTATCACCATCTTTTGGCACGTGGATTTTTTCCCGTGCATGTGTTTGCCTTGTTTTCTGTCTACATGGTGTTCAGGTACTCGAGATGGAGCTTACTAGAAGATGTCACGTGAGCTAAAGTGCGCCTTTACGCGGTTTTGGTCAAACAAATAAGTCTTTTACTCTTTTTATCTCTCACACACTGAGGACGGTGTTTCGTTTAAGTGTGGGGTGGGAGACTTAGTTGTTTTCTTGTTTTCGTTGTTAAATGTGCTATAAATGTGGTATGCTTAGCCTATGATCGGGCTCGAGTCGATTTTTGGGTAATTTTAAAAATTTTCAAGGGTCTTAACACCGTGTTGTATGTGTTATTTTCACATTTGAGTGGTGATCACCTTAGTCGGGATCCCGAACATGTACATTGTGGTTTGATATTATCTTGAGAATGGAGTCTTATTAATTTCACGAAAGCTACACTTTGTGCACAATTTGATTGCTACCACCTCTCATATCACTAGTCTCGAGGCGAAATGTTTAAGGTTCACCTAAGTAGGACACGGGATGACGGTTCTGGCGTTCTTTTTGACCCTACCTTAGCCAAATAAGCCTAAGCCTAACATTTTCCCTTCGTTGCCCATCTCAGCCTTGGTAGAATGGTCTGACCACCATTCGCTTATAGCCGTTTTGTTACTTAGTCAGAAACCTACCCTTGAACCTTATTTATGGTCACATTTCCTTCATTTTATACCCTACGAGTGAACTTAATCCTTTGTTAGACCACACTTGCTAAGGCAAGTGTGGGGTGGGGGAGATGATGTTTTTGATTGGGTTGTTGTTTCTCGTTTTGAGCTATAAGGTGTTGAGGAACGTATGTAGGCTTGGTGTTCAGTGTTGAGCCAAAAGAAAAGAAAATCTCTTCTTCTATCTCTTCCTTAAAAAAAAAAAAAAAAAGAAAGAAAAAAGAAAAAAAAAAGAGAGGATGTACATAGAAATAAAGGCGTGGAGTCAAAGTAAGGAGCTCAATGATAAATTTTTATGATGTTAGAGTTGGGATAGTGAGATAGGTGCTAGTATGCTTGAACTCACCTCACGACACTTGAAACATAGTCGAGTTTGGCAATGAGTTCGGGTGCACTAGTAACCTATGGTTCCCAAAGTGTCAAAGTTGATCAAAAGGAGTTTTGGGTGGTTTGCATGTTAAAGATGAGTTGGTACTTGTGTTGATTAGGTTCACTCGTACTTCTTTTCTCTCAGCTTCCCAAAATATCCTTTTCGATTAACCGAATTACCCTAGCCTAAAGTTATAACCCTTCAAGTCCTGCCCGATCGTGTCCAAACTTAGTGACCTTGATTAGTGGAGAGCCTAGTGATTATGAGACGGTTGGTAGACTTTTGGTTGGGATTCAAGCCCCGACAATCATTTCGAGCACTTGGTTTTAGCTTTGCACCACACACACTCCAGTTTCTTGATAATGTTGCACCAATGTGTATATGTTCGTGTTTCTTACTTTGTGGTTACTTGAGAGTGTGGAATTAGCACCTACATCACAAAGTTGAATCCACTTGGTTTGTTTTAAAACGCCTAATTTACTCGAGGACGAGCAAAGGCTAAGTGTGGGGTGGTTGATGGAGTCAACTTTACATGATTCCGGTGCATCTTTTACCCCGTTTATCCCACTTTTAGCACGTTTCTTGGTGATTTAGACCGTTTTAGGGGCAATATCGTGAATTATTAGCACGGGAGTAAATCCGTCACTTTGATAGTTTACTACCTCTTTTTAGTGATATTGACCCTATTCCCGAGCACTTTTACCCTCTGGAATGTTTTGGATGTTTTTGGTTGTTGTGATGATGTAGGGAAATGGTGTCTCGAGAACCCGGAAGGCAAAGAATTATGATGAGAAGCATGGTCAAGGTGCAACAATGAGCCAAAGAAGAAGAAAGATGAAGAAAAGGGGTGAGAAGTTTTAGTATCTCAACCCCTATGTTCTGGTTCAGCAGCATTTTGACCCATGATGGAGGCATTTTATGGTCATGACTTCTTCATTAAAGTTGTACATAATTGAAAGAGCTTTCCAACGCATCTTGAATCACCCAAATCGGAGCTCGGATGAAGAAGTTATGAAGGTTTTACTACAGCAGAAAAACTGCATCATGCGAAACGCACGTTTGGAGCTTTAAACGTGCGTTTCGGACGTTTTTTTTTTAATACTGAGAGCAGGGGACTGAAACGCACGTTTGGGAACCTTCCAAACGTGCGTTTGAGCAGTTTTTAGCCATATAAACCCAATTTGGATCGAATTTTTGGGGGAAGAACATGGCAGCCGCGCATAGGAGTAGTTTTAGGTCATTTTGGGCGATTTTCTTCATCCTTAGGAGTTAGAATTAGTGCTATATATCATTAGAATCGTCTTTCGATCCTCTCTTTGATTCTCTAACTCTTAGCTTCGATCTATAACATTTCATTGGGCAAAATTCGATCTTTTGTATTCAACTTTTGTGCTTATCTTCTCCAACTCGAATTTCTGCAACTTTATAGTAATTTTCTTCTCTTTTATGCTTGTTATGCTTCTCCTTTACTACTTTATTTATGTTTTAACTTGTATAATGTGTAGCTAATTCCTCCCCATAGTCGAATCATGTGAAATGTGGTGAAATCACCCTTTGGGTGATGAAATTGGGAGTGGGTAGTGCTTTTTATTGTTGTATCTTGCACGTTTCACGTCTTAGAACTTGTAATAACGGATTTGGGCTAGATTGATCACCTAGGTCAAACATCACACACACCACTCTTGAGAGTTGTTCAGAGAGAGGGATGTGGGAAAAGGGTTATAGGATCGCGGTGTAGTCTCGGTTTAGTTGTTAAACCGAGCTCATCATGAGGTTACTCGTTTATACGTTTAAGCGGCTCGAGTGCAAAACATGACTTGTTAGGAGAGAGTTGTTCAGACCTTAACATGGCATAAGGTGTTAGAAGAGAGTTGTTCAGACGCTAGCACCGGGTTTAGGAGTTCGCACCCGTGAAATTGAATGCAAGAGTTCGTTTAGTATAATGCACACTCCCGGTTTTGTCTACCTTAGGGTTGAGATTAGTCACATTGATCATGGTTCGGCTATGTCCCTTTCTCCCTTTAGACTTGTTAGTTTAATTTACTTTAGTTTAATTGAAGTGTACAAACACTCCAACAACTTGTTTGCCTAGACTAAGCAATAAGTTCACTTTGGTACTTACAAGCACATCTTCTCTGTGGGATCGACCTCGGACTCCTGTAGCTTTACTCGCAATCGACCCGGTACACTGCCGGTTAGAGAGCTTGTTTAGTCACCGTTGTCTTGAGTACTATAAATTTGTTTGGTGAAAATAACGCTCATCAGAGCACCAAGAAGAGGTAGAATTAATACCACTAGAATCCCTTCTGAATGGGAACGTCCAGGCCATCAGAATGTGTGTAGCAACTGTAAACATCCATGACATAACAGAGCTAGTTGCACGCAATACCGGTAGGATCGTTATTAGAATGGATTGTTATTGATTTTTGTTATGGTGGTATTAGAATGGATTGTTATTGATTGTTATTGATCTTTGTTATGTAGTATTTTATTAATGGATTGTAGTAATGATTGTATTCGGTTATTAATCGGTATCAAGTTTGTCTTGTATTACACTACCTCTGTAAAACTAACAATAATTATTACGGGGTTTACACACAAGAAAAAAGAGTAATGATACATTGAGATAACAATAAGATGACGCTTAAATAAACTAAGGGTGATCAATAAATAGGATAGGATGACGCCTAAATAAATGATCTTCAATATTTAGTAATCACCACATTAAACACGACGTGATTTTCTATAGGTTGATCAATGACTTCAAAGCTGCATTCATCTCCCGCATTTAGGTCATTGTCCGTAATGAAATCATACAACCCGCTTAAACGAACTTTTTCATTTACCATATAGACAATTCTAGCAGCCATGATTCCCCCAGGCAATTCGCAGCTTCCACGGTCTTGTTTCGCAACATGTCGTTTGTTCTCGCAAATGCCTTTGGAATACTCTACAAATCACAAACAAATTATAAATCTTGCTTTCAAAATGGGAAAATAATATCAAACAAGAAAATAACTAAAAATATATTAAATATCTCACCACATAATAACAACAATGTGAAAATACCCAGTTTGGCAGCGTCGTCTGAAAATGGGGATTTCGGTTACTGCACTGCACCCGCCATCATCAATGGCATCATCACCGCATCATCATCTGCATCATCGGTCTCGAGAAAAGTCTTCGACAAGAAGTGTGATCATAAACAAGAGTGTCGAAAGTGAAATCCCCCCTGTGTTCAAACACTATAAACTCTCTCTCATTCAAGTAATGAGCCGCCACATACTCATCCGAACCTTCCCCAAAGAAACGAAGAATTCCATTGTCTGTGGCTCCAACTCTCACTTCCCATGTCCCTAATCGGCTTTTGAGAACGGCCCTATCTAGGTTCCTCAGCGTGTCGTTCAACCTATTAACGTATGCTGGAGGTAGTGTCTATGAAAAAAGAAACATTTCACGTTTGTTTGATCATAATAATACAAGTGATATAAAAGTAAATAAATTAATAATGACATACCAAACTTGTTGCGAAACCGCCATCAAGAACTTTAAAGAAACGATCATTATCCATTTGAAAGAGTTTGAAGGTGAAGAAGTGTAAATTGAAAGGTGAAGAAGTGGTTCTCTTTACACTAATTAAAAGAGTTTGAAGAAATCATTTAAAGGGCTCGTACTTGTACAACAACAATAATTGCATGTACCACACTAGTACTTGCATTCCCTACGTTTGAACGTAGAGAATGTTGCATTCCCTACGTTTGAACGTAGGGAATGTTGCATTCCCTACGTTTGGACGTAGAGAATGTTGCAGCCATACATTTATATTTAAAGAACGATCATTATCCATTTTAAGTTGAGTTGTTTTTTAAACAAATTGAATACTCATCAAAACAACATCACCAAAAATATAAATGGCTACCAACATACAACAAAATACCAAAAATATAACATACACCAAAATTCCAAAATTAACATACACCAAAACAATGTTTCTACAAATTAGTTTACAATCAGACTATTTGATTAAAAAGTTGGATGACAACTTTTTCGGAACAACGGCATGTTCTTATGATGGAGGAGCGAAAAATCTTCCTTGTGCAACAAATGCTCAATGAATTTTGCCGTGTATAACCCACAATCACCCCATATAAAATGGATAGTGTCGAATAGTGTAGATTGTATAATGTGATAAATAGTTAGAAGTTTATAACACTTACGGAATTGGCATTTGTGGTACGTCTTCTACTATTTTCACTTCCAAAGGAGGCTTCGCCGGATCAACCATTTTTGGGAGTTGACATAATCGTGCATCGGTCTCGAACACTTTCCTAATCGAAACTCCCAACCTATTGATGCTGGCTTCTACATCAGGCTTGTACTTTTGCCCCGACAGACAATCAAACAACATAACCTTCCATTGGGGAATAGACACTTGCATGCCTGTCCAGTGAGATGTACTAATGGCCCAGGGAGTGTATATCACAGTGTTTTCATCCCACTTCTGAAGGTACTTAGTCACAAACACTGGAATTTCAGTATTTGTGAGTGCATCAACTGATCCGCAATAATAAGCAAAATCTGAGTACGCAATGGCTGAATGTGGTGTGAAGCATGCTGGATATGATTCCATTTGGCGCTCTACCAAGTCCATATACGCATCCACATGCTGTACGTATTCAAAATTGAAGTTAGAGATAATGAAATAAGAAATATGCAAGTGAAGTCAAAAGAATATACCGTAGCCTCCAACTCCATAAGTGGATCATGAGACGTGTCCACCAAGCCTTGGGAAGCGGTAGAGTCGGCGAAAACCACCACCACCCGACGAGAATTTCAATTGGGGCGGATTTTCTTGATTGAACCATTTGATGAACTTGTTTTCAAACTCGTCCGAAAACTTTTTTCGCGGTGTCCACCTCACAACGGTATCTCCGGAAAAGCGACTATGTGCGACCCATCGCTTAAATAACGTGGGCGGGTCACGATCGACGTGTCCTCAATCTTATATCGAAGCATCATGCGCTTTCGTTTACCCAATTGTTTCTCACTTGGACCCCACTACACAAAATTCAATAAATGATCAACTTATATACTTTTTCACATTATAATTTAAATAACTTACTATAGTTTTGAAATTTAAATTCAAATTACTTACTATCTTGAAGCGTGAAGCGATGCCTGTCGGTGGTCGTGGCCGAGCCTCTGTCGTAGCCTCGTGAGAGCGAGGGTGTAGCCTCATGAGGAGTAGGAGAGGTGTAGCCTCGTGAGGCAGCGAGGCTGTAGTCTCGTGAGGAGGAGGAGAGCGTAGTCTCGTGAGGAGGAGGAGAGGCCGTAGCATCGCCGATCTGCATCCATATAAGGATCGTCCCACCAATAAATCGTCTACGAAAATCCTCCCCATGCACTCCCTCTTCAACGGGCTCGGAAACTCCAAAGAAGAATCTTATCAAACCCGAGCGTCAACGTCTGGTCGTCGATGCTTTGATCATCATCTTGACCATGTGTAGCCCGGTAGGTATCATGTGGAGGAGATGGAGGAGATGGAGGAGGTGGAGGAGGTGGAGGAGATGGTTGCCGATGAGGGTAGTCTCGAAAAATATGTGTCTCGAGTTAGTATCATAATACATATAACTAAATTTTGACAATGATATAATTTTTACCCGTGGAGAAGATGGAGGAGGTGGATGAGATGGATGCCGATGAGGGGTAGTCTGAAAAAAATATGGCCCAGTTAGTATCATAATACAAACAAATAAATTTATCGCATAAAAATTTGACAATGATATAATTTTTACCCGATCTCTGGATAACAACGTTTGTATCATCCCTTGAGTTCAAGAAGTATCGCCCCATGCTCATTCTCGACGCCAGCCACCTGGCG